>JAQFXM010000994.1:0-37782 GCA_034693345.1 Entomobrya multifasciata | reverse complement strand
GGAAAAATGGGTATGAAGAAAATCTCCATTTAGAATACATGGGATTAGTATTTTGCTTGCAAGTTGAATTTCAAGATAGGTACCTACGATATGGTTTTGAGTAGTGGTGACATGAGTACATGCATCATATGAATAATATGTAAATATACAGGAGAATGTCTCGTGAGATTGAATAGAATTGAAGAAGATGAGTGCACTGAGATTTCATGCGCTGCTCTGCAACATGACTATGCTTAGATGTGGTGGGTCATTCGACTGTGCTTATAAACTCAAGCTAGACTTTACTCTCAAAATAGTTTTATCTTTTTAGTTTTTGCTATTGCTTCTCTTTGAACTTGACAGATGCGTTGAGATTATATGAATTTGAATGTTTTATGAAATTATTTGAATGGCTCCATTTCATTCTTTCGTAAAAAATAATGCGTCGGTTTTTACCTTTACAAAAGTTGTTGAGTTTGTATCATTATAAATATAATATGCAATTTTTTTGTCGAATGTTGCATTTTTAACGGTTAAACTTTGTGGTAATGCGATATTATTAATTTTAGATAGTTTATAAACAAACAATACACATACTACTTCACATGCCATTTATATTCATAATTTTTCAAACAGATCATGGTTTTTAAGTACGCAGTAATCTCTCTTCAGGAAAATGCAATTTTTTGTACGTGTAAAAATGCTAGAAAACGATATATATTCTCTCCTTCTTTTAAGAAGACATGGATGAGGCATCGTCGTCTCAAGTTTTGTATGTTCTTTGAACAAACTCCATTTTGTAAACTCAAGTTTTATCCGCAAAAAAACTGAAAAAATTATATATTTAAAAAACAAACACACTTGTATTATCAGTATATCTCAGAGAAAATTGATATTGATGTGTACTGTGGTTGTACTTGATGTTATTTTATATTTTTAAGTTGGATAAATATGATATGATCATATTAAGTAGAAAATAATATAATGCTTAAAAAATACCACTTTTATGTAAACTTAATTTAAACTGTTTTGCTATTAAAAGAGCTAGTTAAATTAATTTGATAAGCTAGTTTATAGACTTTTGCTACGGACAAAAATGAAACACTTAACCAAATCCCAAAGAAATGTACTGATTAGATTTGTAGTTGAAATTAATATGATAAAAGTATACATACATAACTATTAAGCAGCAAGTAAAATAAAATGGTAGTCTATATGTGAAAATTGTGTGTGTAAAAATTATGTTTAAGGAGTTATACAGGTATTATTATGTGTTTAATTATTACTTAATTGTAAGTCAATAATGATGAAGAAAATGGTATTTATAAAAATCAATAGAAATATTTAAAAATAAAAACAGATAACTATACAAGTCGCTGCTTCCATATAAAATTTATTATTAATTTTTTGAAAAAAATAAAAGAGAAAAAAGCCTACTTGCCATAACAGACAGGGGAAAAATATTAGATGAGATCGGAAAAAACAACAATTTAAGAACATTTTGATGATGACGATATGTTTAAAATAAACTCTATATATTTGTGTGAAGAAAAAAATTTGTTAACTATGTTGCAACTGTATAACGTAAATCTGTTCGGAAATCCATATAAAATATAATATGTGTGTGTACGTTTTGTGTAGTAGCATTTTCAAACTGAAAGAAAAACGTAGACACGTGACGTTACCATTAAATTGCTGAATAATAATTAAGTCAAAATTAAAATATAAAAACCTCCCTCATTGTGCAACTCTCAAACCAAAAGCAACTGAAAATAAAAACCGATCAAACTTAAATGTACAAAAATTAAATATGACAAGTTGACAAGACTTGATTTAATCATTTATCTCATTTTTATGAGTCATCATTACTCATACATGACCATAATTCATGTACGCCATATAACTGTCTAGATTGTGCATTGTGCATAATATATGCATTTGAAAAAAAATCATATAAATAACAGCAATCTTCACAAATATTTTCATCTTGAATGTTTTATTTTTCATTTTTAATCTTGTTCTCTTCATTAATTTCCAAGTTATTTTCATGTTTTTTTTGCATTTCAATTTTCTTACCGATAGCGTTGTTCAATAACAAAGATGAAATATAGTAGTTGACAAACTTTAAAATACACAATTATACACAAACAACTGTAACGATAATAAGAAACATAGTTTACTTATGCACGCCAACGAACATTTTTTCTTCCTATTACAAGTCAAGTCACATCAAAAGACATGCATATAATAAGTATAAACATTTTGAAATTTTTGTGTAAATAACATTAAACATAGGTAACAATAATATAGTAATACTTTGTTTGAAAATTACTATACTTTGGTATGCTGTCGGTGTTGTATTTATTTTTAAGGAGCATCTTATTATTTTACTTTGAAGAACTTTATTACTTGGATCATTTTTATGTTTCTTTATTTAGTTGCTGCAGCGGGGCAAGTCAGGGCAAGGTCACAAGAATGCACAAGAAACAAAATGTTTTTTTATTGAACAAAAATATTATTACTTTAATTCCGTACATTGTTCACGTGTGTGTAGTATTCACAGAAGACACTAAATTTCCCCGTTGAAAATTTATTTATTACTTGATTTTTCTTGTTGATAGTTTTTCTCACTTGACGCTGCATCAGACACCTGAGTGTAGTTATCTACCTATGTTTAACTTGAAGTACGTATTTTTATACATAGCACAAAATTTTTATACAATGATAGTTGTAAAACTGTTCATTATACACATGTACATAAATATATACATTATATATGTATGATTATGACAAAATTAATGACGACGACGGTGACACAAGTTTTGGTGGTGCACAACAGCATGACATACATAAATAGTTTGTTTTATTGGTACAGAGATAGGCGAGTCCTGAAGTTGAATATGGAGGCAAATAGAGAAGACTAATAACACTGGAAGAAAGTTGTAGAGTATTAATCTTCGTTGGAATGGAAAAAAAATTATGAACTTAAAAACATTTTGTTAATTTATATTCGAGGTCATTTCAGCGTGGGAAAGTCTAGAGACATTTCGGTAAAGACTATCAGTTCCTCCTTAGGAGTAATTTAGATGAGATTGTATTGACCATATCAATAAGTAACATTTTAGAGCTTGAAAGGACAATAATCGACTATTACTCTCATTTTTATTTAAATTTTTAATGCTTATTCTCATTAATATCTTGATTAATAACAAGGATCGATTACTTGACAAGAATAATCAGGATAATTTAACAAAGGGCACAGGGTTTTGTTGATTCGGTACACTTTTTTTTACCTTTATCGCTTACACAAAATAGTTTACAATTATATTATGACTTATCGATTGAAAAACATTACAGTACTAAGTTAAATTGTTCAGTTTTTTAGGCTTTGGAATATGTAGTAGTAGAGTAGTAGTATGTATATTCACTAGATGAACCCACCCTTGACCTCGATCAAGTCCAATCTGATCATACACAGTATAGTAAGATGCGTTAAATCCGTTAATTTGCGTGATTACATTATATTTAGAATTTTTAAGTAGGAGCATCCTCTTTCTCTGAGGTGAATGATTACAGACGCGATTTAGGAACATCATCACAGACTGGCAAGTGGTATTTCCTTGTCAGCTTCGGTGGTTGGGGGAGGTTTCCCAATGCCACGAGTTATTGAAGGTCTACGACAGGCATCTTGATCCTGAAGGAGGAACACGGGTAAACAACCTGACTCGTCAGTGACAGAAATTTCTGGATACGCAAAGGTCGTTGCCTAAAATCACAGTCAAAAGTTTAATTAAACGATAACAGGACTGGTTACAAAGCGAAAACATGAATAAAAGTAGGTAATTCTTCTTACGGTGGTAGTTTGGACGTGTTTGAGAACATCATGCTCCTGAATCATAGCTAACGTCTGATTATTTTGTAAGGAAAATGGACTGGGTGGTCCGGTTCCTGCATGGGAGTACAGGTGAAGGCCTTGAAGTCCTTGAGAAATGTCAAGGGGTCCGGGGACTGGCGAATGAGTCGCCAGTGGAGAGTCTAATGGCTGGAAAAGTCTAACCGGCGATGAAGGAGATGACGAGGTTATGGAATGTCTTCTATCATCTCTCTGCTGTAATGATTCGTACGAATTGAAACTTGGATTATAGAAGAAAATTTTCGTTACCTTGCATAGTTTTATTAATGGCTTTACCTGTGATGTCTTTGCTAATCTGGGCGAAGGAGGACAAGTCCCCTCGCTACCTCTACGAACAGGACTATATCTTTCACAACTGACATGACATAGTTCTTTATAAGTTTCACGACCTGGAAAATGAGAACATCGCCATTTAAATTCAAATCCCAAGTCATAAAACGTATCTCCTGGCAAAATTAATTCGTATTAGAAAAGTCACAGTGATTAATTTGAGTATGTGAGAATGTGCAACTAGAGAACGCAAGTTCAATGTTGGAACAACGGCGATAAATCAAATAAAAACTAATTAAATGAAATAATACAAAATATAAAAAACAAAGCGCATCAAATAAACACCTGGTGGTTGGTAATAGGAAGTTCGATACTTTCTAGGTTGGATTCGCGATAGTGTGTGGTGGAAAAGACGACGAGAATGAGATGGAGGTGGTAAAATTCCCATCATCCCCTGCCCATGAGGATAATTATATGGAAAATTTGGTCCAGTCATGTAAAGCTTATGAGACTCAGGATCAACAACTTAAAACAATAACGGTAACACAAAATAAAAGTAAAATAAAATAAACAACTTAAAAAAATCAAATTAGATAAAAAATAAAACAAACTTATACTAAAATGTAATTAGGAGCATGGCACTACACGGTGTACATTAAAACTTGACGTATAACAAGGTGAAGGCTTACATATTGAGTGCAATGAAATCAAGTGCATGCATTTAACTGCTTGTCTAGTAATTTCAACACCACACAAATACTATAAAATAGTATAACTTCATATATACCTGGTGGTCTCTCCACAACCGTAATTAAACCTGTACGTCGGTTTCGTCCTCTAAACAGCATTTCTTCATCTGGTGTTGCCAGATAAGTGGCATCCCTTCGCAGAACCCCCTGTAGAAAAATATATATGAAATCTGTAATTATCATACTGTGATTCTTTGAAACTACATGATTTAATCTTTGATCATACATACCGTGGAAAGCTGTTCCCTGGAAGAAGGATGACTCCAGCCACCTTCACAGCTTTGTGCCTGTTTTTCCTTTTGTTGGAGATTTGCACCACCATCGGATGCACGCCTTCCGAAGCCACAAGCTAAACAAAATTGATTAGACCGGTAAAGTAGTGTACTTTCCTAACAAAGCCAATTTGCATTTGCACTCAATTTATTGAGTTTTGTATAACACTTACTGCTTTCCATACTCGGAGGCGGCTTCAGTAGATGCTGATCTTTAACACTTTCAACTAAGGGAATACATGGTTCTCCGAATCCCGTGGTCATAACAGGAATACCCTGCTAAAATAAAACAGAATGGAAATAAAGCCCTGCCCACACTAATGATAATACCATTTGACTTTCATGAATTACTCGTATTACTTGAGGTAGGTCAACTGTGTGTCGACGTCCTTGTGGAGGTTGAATTTGCGTGCTATCTCTTCTGAGTTCGTCTTCTCCAACACGCATTTCATCAAACTACAAAATCAATACAAAAGAGACAAACATTAATCATTAATCACATTACAATTTTGTGAATGCAACTTCAAGCTTATAATCTCATTAATTTTTCCATCCCGTGCTTTTCGCACCTTTTCATATATTTGCGAGTCATTGAGGAGTAATTGAATTTCAGGTGGTGCTTCTTGTCTTTCCACCACACCAGTCGTGATAGATGCCTTCCGCTGTACCGGAAGCTGGAACACTGGAACAGGCTGCACTGGAGCCTCAGCAATACTTTGTTCTCTCACTTCCTCCTCATTAGCGTCATTTAAAAGGTCATATATTGCACTTATGTGATCAAATCTCCTTTCACGAACAGATTGGAGAACGGTTTCTTTCGTAACACCTGGAAGAAGTGATATTTGATCTACCAGAGGTTCATCTATCGTAAAACGGAAAGGCTCTTCTGGAAGTGCTGCAGGTTCTCCCTGTGAGATCAACAAAAACGAGTTGTAAGAGGAATTCAAGTGTTATGTGTGGCACTTGCAATACTTGCATATATGTATATCAATAAATATTTACTGGAATCATCCATTTATGGGACAAAATTTGAGGGATAGTCAGTCTTTTGGAAGGTTCCACCACGAGCATGTGTCTGATCAAATGCTCACAGTCGTTGGACATGAAAAATGGAATGCGAAATTTTCCCGCTACTACTCGATTACGTAGACTGTGAAGAGTTGAGCCGTCAAAAGGTAAAGCACCACAAACTAAAACGTACAAAACTACTCCCAAACTCTGCAAACCAGAAAAATAGTCAACCAAATTAGTTTTTCCAAATGAAATTTTAGGCACAGTCTTAATAATCCACTTACCCATATGTCAGTTTTAGGACCATCATAGCTCTTCCCCTCAAATAATTCTGGTGCGGCATAGGGAGGGCTACCACACCACGTATTTAATAAACTACCTTCTTGATATTCATTACTAAATCCGAAATCTACAGCATCAAAAATAAAGTCATCATCACTTTATACAGTCCAAACGTATACATTTGATAACTTGTAAATTTTTTACTCACCAGCTAATTTAATATTATTATTTTTATCTAAAAGAAGATTCTCAGCCTTGAGATCCCTATGCACAATCCCATGCCTGTGAAGGTAGCTTACTGCACTTAAAATTTGTTTGAACACTCTTCTCGCCTCCGTCTCCTGCATTCGCCCATTCACAACTAAATGGTCTGCAAATGAGTAAAATAACTGTTACAATCCGTTTCATTCATTCTCATTCATGTTATTTCATCACAAAATCGGATTTTCCATTCAAGGGCAATCGATGTCAAACTCATAATTGCGTTTTGTTAAAAACAAGTAACTTACCAAAAATCTCCCCTCGACTAGCGTACTCCGTCACAAGATATATTATTTGCTCAGTTTCCATCACCTGCAAAGTATAAAGAAATTAATGCAAATGATGTACCAATCAAAAAAAACTTTCCCCTGTCTCCAACAAAAAGCTTGGAAAAATACACAACAGGTGGGATATGTACTTTCTTAATAAGCCTCCCACTAGAAAATCCCGGGACTCATTTTCTATTCGGATCTGTTATGCAAAACAAATTATTTTTCTACTTCGACGCTCTCAAAAAAGGGAAAGCAATCTTATTGCACGGGAGTAGCAAAAATGAGACAGTCGAGGTATTTCTCTAATGAGATGATGACATCCCTGTCTTACGCACACCTGCTTAGTAGTTTGTAAGTATTTTATAACAACAAAATCATTAAATCCTTCTGTACGTTACAACTTCGTCGTTACATAATCCGTATGTATTATGTCTACGCAAATACGGAATACCAAATATGACTTTATTTTTACTCCTTTTGACATCTTTTCTTTTTAACATGAAAACTTTCAATATAATACTCCCAACAGACTATCTAATTTGAGTTTCAACGAATCCGTTTAAATCATCGTTTTTTGCTATTTTTCTTTACATGACTTGTTGTAAAACTGAATTTTATTTTACCTGATATAATCTAATGATATGAGGATGCTTCAATTTCCGCATGATGTGAATCTCACGGAAGATCTTTTTAAGGTTGTCCGGCGATAATTTCGTTTTGTCAATGATTTTTATCGCTACCTGTAAACACAAAAAACAAGCGTTCGGTTAAATTAATATTGTGACGCAGAAAAGATTTTCGAAGGATTAAGTATACACCCACACCACTTCCACATTTCACAAATATTTGGCAACTGTTAATCAAGTCATTGCTCTTATTTAATAAACATATACAATATATAAATATAATACCAAAAATTATAATCTAATGTGAACACCTTACTCATCCTATGATGCATGATGCAAGAAAGGATTGCTATTTTTAAAACGACACTCTATACCAATAGCCTTGAATAACAATAGACATTTCATTTCATTATCTTAAACAACTATGTTATGTGATATTTCCATTATGAAATGATAAGTAATTCAGAGGAGGAAAGGAAAAGGAATATATTCTAAATCATCATCATTATCATCCATTTACACTAAAATGAATGAAAGTGAAAGAAGTACACATAAAGCCATACGATTTAAATGCTTTTTAGGAAAAAAGACTTTGGTAAAAACAAATCCAGATATTAGCCTTCGGTCGAGATTTATGTTTTGTGGCAACAACATTTCTAGTGTACATTAGTGTACAAGCATTAATCCCACGAACAAAAATGAATGAGCCTACGCATCCAACATTCTACTTTTCCATTAGCAGCTGAAAAAACTGCTTTTATAAAGCTGCAATTCCATTGCCAAACCAATATATATACAGTCAAATTGCATTAAAGTTTGTAGAAAATCGAAGAAAGGTGGCGATGGAAAAAGCCTTACAAACAGTTCTAAATAGTATGAATTCAAAGAAGAAGCCATTCAAGAAAAAATGCTACCGCTGCATTACATTTTGTTTGTTTGCAGAGGTGAAATCCCTGTTTGCCTTAATAATTTTTTCGGCTTCCTGTGCTTCAATGATAGGTAAAGCAATTCAAAGGAAAAATCCTACTAAAACTAAAACTTATGAAAAAGGCAGCAACCTAACCCAACCTTTTTATACATGCATATACATCAATTGAAAAACGGGGAAAGTAAATGAAACCCTACAAGCAAAATAGTTCATCCTATCCTACCGTCGTAGAATTAAAATGAAGAATAGGTAATTACAAAATACTGAGAAGCATTTTGAAAGCAAGTAAGAAGAACCGCTGTTGCTTGTATTTACACAATATCATTTTCGCAAAATCCTGAGATAAATTAAAAGAACAAAGGTTTCCTGCTAAGGATCCTGCATAAATGCTTCATCTAAATGAGAAATTGGGTTCGTTTCGATTGTTGTTTTACAAAAAAAAAACATTTCAAAAGTTCAAACCATTTCGTAATGTTACCTTAGACAAATAACCGGCATGCTATTAATAACCCGACACAAAAGAAGATAAACATAGTTATTTTGAATGTCAATTCAACAGAGATATTAACATTAACCGACAGTTATGATTTGTGAAAATCGGCAAGTTGTGTTCTTCATTTATGCTACCAATTAGATAGAGAAAAGAGATTACAGATAAACATTTTCACTTTGACATATCCAACTTTCCATTTAATTTGTTGTCTTCTTTCTTCTCTCTTACTATTTGCTTACATTACATATGTCTACACGCGGTGTCAAAATACAGAATTAGTATAATAACTTGTATCCAAGCTTTCTCCGAAATATTAAATTAAATATTTCTGCAAATTATAAATCATAACTTATGATGAAATTTATTAGACCTTTTTTCTTTTGTACTGCAGAATAATTTCCCAAAATATTCAGAGAAATCCTTTTCAATGAATACCATGAAAAATTGAAACATAGAAGCAATTCGGTAAACGCGCAAGAAAGGTACTATTAGTAATCAGAGAAAGGGAGATTTAGCTTGAAGCAACCTGCTAGCTTTCCAGTAGTATCCCAGTCTTTCAAATGGAATAAGCAGGGATAAGAAACATTGCAATACAAAAGTGCTTCTTGGTAATGCCATTAGCAGTGAAAACATCACCACCACCATAACCATGGCCAGCATTTATACCAACACCATGCCACACCATCATCATCATCATCATCTTTCCAAAAAAGAGAAAAGGCTACTGCCTCTCTACCACCACAGCCACCACCACCACCATCCGGCTTTTTCCAGTCTTTCTTCGAGACTCATCGGATTTGCGTCATGTTTCGTCATATGGACGTCATTCCAAAACAAAGTGAAAGAAAAAAAACTACACAAGTTGTATATTTTGAGTGTGTGCTTACTCTCTCTCTCTTCTGCTGTTTTTATCACACTCTTTCACATTGTACAATTTTTCATGTACAACTTTTCGCTTACATAAGTGTGCACTCTTTCTCTCAACTTTCCACTTTTCCTGTATATGTGTAGATGTAACAACAACAAAAAATTAACGCAATCACAATATTTCCTACTTGGATTTTTTTATATCATGATCCCTTTCGGCTGATTGCCCAAATTGTACATTTATTTCATTACATGCTTATGCTTTCTCGTATTCCATTTCTCTCTCTCTCTCTCTTTCCCCTACCTACGTAATATGCCACGATTGCAAATAACTTTTTTTCCTCTTTCACTGGAGAGCTCAAATAAAAATAAATAAGAAGCTTGTTATTTATGTCTGGCTAAAACAATTGGTTTTTTTTTCTATACAAGATGGCGAAAAAAACGTGCTTGTTTTGCATTTGAAAAGAAACCCCAATCATATTACTACTGTTTCTTTCAAGATGATGATGATATGATATCAACCTAAACTAGCATATCACCATCACCACCACCACTGCACCGACAAAACCATTTCACTTTCGAGCGATTTTTAATGCCAATGTCATGTCATTTTCAAGATGAGCCGCATCGTTTTTATACCCTTGTTTCTCTTCCGTCATTACATTTCACGCTTTCCCCTTTTTCTTTCCACTGCCGCTGACTACCGCATTTTTTCTCTCTTTTTACTGCATACAACATTCTGTTACTTACGTCAATGGCAGCAAATAAGTGTCCTCCTCTCTCAAAGGACCTCTCAGTTTCCCTTTCACATGTACAACCTTACATACATATATTCTTATATGTCTGCTTTCTTCTCGTTCTCTCTCTTTCTCTCTCTTTCTCTCTCTTTCCTCGTCTTGTGAGAATTGAACTTTAAAAGGCAATTACCACCACATGAGCACGTAATATTTCCTTCCGTCATTCATTACCATCATCACACAAGAAAAAAAGTGTTAAGGAGCACTTTTTTCCCAACATCTCAGTCTACTGACGTTGTTAAGGGAATACTATGGCATGGCATAGCTACAAGCATACAAGCCACTTAGAAAGCACGGGGATACTGACATTTCAAGTTTTCATGATGACGTGAAAGTACTCACTAACAGGGAACCATTCCATCCATCTATCCTATCGTGTTTCCATTTTTAAGACTTTAAAAGTCAGTGATAACGGCATTAGAGCTACTTTAGTTGAAAATAATCGTGTGTCCACCATACCGGCAAGCATATAAATAAACCATGCTCCGATATGTGGTTGTGTAAGCAATACAGTGGGATAATAGTTTTCCATGAAAAAAGATGATGATCAAGTTGGTTAGTTGTGTCAAGTAGTGGCAGAGCAAATAGTACAAAATATGTATAAATATATTATAATGTACTTTGCACATTTTTTCTTCTCTTTACTTGAGTTTTTTCATGGATATATTATGTGCTGGCGTGCTGCCGCACTTTCACCAGCTAACTGCCTTGGGCAGACTTTGGCAAGCAACTTTCCTTTCCCGGCGCAACCAAGGTAAAAAAAATGTGCATGCCACTGTGTTTTGCGTACACAAACTCATACTATTATGCTTATAGCATTGGTCCTCGTGGGCATATTGTATATACTTTTAAATGTGCTTGTTTGCGTCATACCACTGACGCTTTTCCCATAAGTTGAAAATGCTCTTCTCTTTCCTTTCTTTTTTTCCTTCGTGTTTTCTAATGTACGTATGCTGAATCGGCTAAAGTGGCAGAAGGCACCGCATCGTTGTTCACGATGATTTTCAATTATTCTTATTACGCTATACTATGATAGCTTCCGTAAATACAAATATACTAACACTAAGGCTAAATATATACGAAAGCATGTGAGGTATTTTTACTCAAAGAAAGTATATTTTTACACAAGTGCCTAAGCTTCAGTTTGAACTACTCAGTGCTCGTCCTTGACCTTACTTACGTAGAAAGTAAGGAACCCATGTGTCACTTGATAGGCAAATGATGCCGAATAGAATAACTCTTTTTGCATTTTATTATGAATTTGGAAAGGATATAGCATCAACCGGAAAAAATTATATTGTATTTTTATGGCACTGCGGCTCTTTTTTTTGTACCGGTAACAAGGCGGCATGGCGTATGGATATAGATATGCAATGGATGATGGACAGGATATGGACATGGATAACAATGGGAAATGGGAAGGCACTTTGTACGTACATTCGTATCCATTATTAATATAGCCGTGCGGTGAAATTGGACATGGACACTGTTGCTTTTGTACATATAAAGCAGCAGCAGCACTTAACAGCTTTTATCCTTTTTATTACTGACGTAAGTAGGAAAAGAAAGAATAAATTAAACTACTTGTGAAACGTAGAAACGAGTGAGTGATGCGTCATTGCATGAGAAAGTAAAAAGAAAAGTTAAAAACTGACCTTGGAATTTGTAATAATGTGAGTGGCCAATTTGACAACGGCAAAGTTTCCCTTGCCAATTGTCTTTTCAAGTTCATAGTAGCCCACACGAACTAGCGTCTCCACTTTTCTGGGATCCGCCATTCTGATGTGCCTGCTACAAAATCACCACTTCTACTTCTATTGACAACGGAAAAAATTTCCGGCTTCGTTGTCCTAGTTATCCTTCCGTATTCGACGGTCAGGGTCTGCTGCTGCTCTTGTTCAACTTGTTCTTGAACACTTCTTCGTCGTCGCTCCACTGGTCGAAAAGTGCTGGTGACGATGAGATCTCTCATTGAGAAAAATTGTCAACTACTTGAAATGAGATTTAGTACAAAACTGGAATGACTCAACTGATATATCAAAACTAAAATGCTTTTCACAAATAACAGCCTATTTATTATTTTTCAGCGAAGTGGTGACGTCGACCGTTATCATGTGACGACGGCGATGACGACGACGATGTTCGATCAATAGTCGTCAACATGCCAATGAAAGTGATGAGGTGACGACGATAGCGGCTCCACTCTTCTCTTTCTATCCGGTGACGTCTATTTCCGTTGCACTTATTGCACCAAAAAAAATCCCGTTCTGCTTTCACCAATTCAATGCGCTCCTCGCCGTCAAAACATTTGTCCTCTGATGACCGGAATGTTTTAGGTTCCGTTCTAGTCAATAAACATGCACGAAATCTAAAAAAACAACGCAGAAATGAAATGCATCATTAATAGATTGGAATGTATAAATAAATATAGATATAGACATAACATGAGCTACACAAGTAAGTTATTATTATGTCCATGTATATTTTATCGTTCGCTTAGCATATCAGACCATCACGAGTCAGATCGCTATTTCCTAATTTCATACGTATTTTGTAAACGCTATCTAATAATAAAAAATACCAGACATGCTTGGCAGAATGCGGATGTCGGAAATGTGCGCCTAAAAACGATACACATGTTATTATATTAACGAAAACCCCTTTTCGTATTATAAAATCCCCAAAGTTAACTCGAATTTGAAACTAAATTGTCAAGCTACATTACATCATGTAATTTTTTACACGGTCAAGACTTCCGGTGGGCAAGGCCAAATCAGATTCAAGGAATTCTGATGGATTTTATGCCAATGTCGATTCAATCTGAATAGACTAACAGACAAACATAATATGATAATCATGCAAAATATGGCAAACATTCCACGAAACTTTTCCGATTTTATAACGAAAGCAATCAGCTATCAACCATCCCATCAAATAAACATGGAATTGATGATGATGGTGTGGTAGCATGGTAGTGCGATTAACAGCTTTGTTTTCTATTCTCTTTGCTTTCACCTTCCACCCATCAGCCCACACAAAGCCGTACCTACTTATTGTTTTCATCACGTACTACGAAGTAACCACATTTTCTGCTCACGTCAATTATGAAAATTTAAATCTCCAAAAATTACTCATATTCAAAAACAAGCTAATTTTCCATCCACACTTCTAAATATAAAAAGGTAACGTAAGGTAAAGGTCACACAAAAAGAGTAAATTAAACGTGTGCCACAAGCTGTCCGACTAAAAATAGCATAAGGGGGAAGTGGCACATTGTCCACCCAGTTACGGTTTTAAGCTAAATTACTTTTGATAAAATAAAAATTCGCAAATAAACGCAATGTTGTGAAGGAAGTCACTCCACCTTTCACCTCGACATTCCCCATCATCATATTCACCATCACCACCACACGCTCCAGCCCAGTATTACGCATGGCGAGCAGTTGTCTGTGACGTCAAATGCTGAATGCTGGTACCGGCTTATATTATGCATTACTGCTTTGCTTGCTTGTGTGCATGTTCTTCATCAACAGCCACAGCTACTACTGCTGGACTATAAATTATTACGGCAGAAAACTGCTTTTTCAGCTTTTATCATATCAAACTCTGCTAAGCTTTAGAGATATTATTGGGGCCTGACTTCAACTGGCAACGGCAACACTGGCATTACCATGTATGCAAGATGCATGGTGAGAAAGAAAAACAAACCAAAGTAGATAAGCAATTATGCTGTAGTTTTACTACACAATTCAGTAGAAATATTAATTCAAATAAATAAATTCATATGCCTGTGCAATACAAATCTAATCCAATCCAACAAGCAACGTTGTACAATATTATGTCATGTCATATAGTCATGTTTATACATTTTATCATTATCAACACAGTAGTAAATGTTGCACTTATCTAGCTTCTATCTCTACTTGGTGGATTAAGTTTATGCTTTTTAGTTATGTTAAATAAATAAATATGCTTACAATAAATCCAGATAAAAACGCCCAGACAATAGACTATGATTCAAACTTTATGTTTTATGCAAGACATGCACACATACTAGTTAAAACCCTCTCATCAGTCAAATCGATTGTCAAATATGAAAAAGAAAATTAAAGCGAAGTTTAACCAAAAAGATTATTCCTATGATTTTTTGAGTTTAGCAATTCCAGTCAGAGTAGCAGTCTTTTATTTCTACGTCATCATCACCATCATTTTTTCTTTTGCTTTACTAAAACTCGCTTCAATCAGTTTTCACTTAACTCATCATGATTCAAACTGATTTTAACTGGTTTACACCTTCCCTCATTCCAATTATCTAAAAACATAAGTGTATATCGTAGTATATACATGTTACATATATGACATGACGGTTGTACACTGTAGCAAACGGTAATTACGTATATCTATTTATCTATATAAATTAAGTCATTTTTACTGCTTTCAACCAGGAGTGTGGAGATCTATTTCTTCGTAAGCAATTTAATCATTAAAAGTGCAAAGATCAAAAACATGACATGAAGTTTTACGCTATGCGCTGCAAAACTTTTCTTTTATGTACAAAAATTATATTAACAACGAGCAACGCAACGATACTTGCGCAATTTCTTTCGCGTGGATGATTTCAGTCTTCCTGGCTACGCTATATGTATGTATAATGAATTATGGGAACGTCTTGACAACCTTTAATGTAGTATATGGGCGCTGACACAGGTACCCTTAGAAATATTTCCTTTCTGGGTACCTAATTAATTAGACAGCTATCGAGCTATCCTCTACGCACTTGAAAATTATCGATCATCTTGCAACTTAACAAGTTAAACTTCAAGTTCCCTACAATTAGGATTAAATGCTAACTGCAATTATTAAGAACAGTTGTTCCTACGCAACCGTACAATCGCAAGGTAAGGTACCTTCTTCCAGAAATTAAGTTAGCAATAAAAATCACTTCAAGTTTCCTTACCTTACTAACAATGTTCTGCTACGCACTAATTTATTCAGTGAAACAACTATCTTTGTAAATTAATTTCAAGTTTCAATCCTTTATAATAGTATAATTAAAAGGACTATCTTGTCTGACTATCGATATCACAACTCTCACGTCTATTAGACTAATGACTACGTGTGCCGACTGTTACAGAAAGACAAGCTATCTTTATCACTCAATCTCTACATTTAAATGTTCAACAACTCAACTCAATATAATTAAAACCGTTCACATAATATATATTCCTTTCTCATTTCACCACCGTTACTATTACTATACCGTCTGGAGAGAAAAGCACATGGTGAGTAGGAAAGTACCTAATTGAAAATTAGAATATATATGTTCGTTCATATATATACCACCACCATCATCATACTCACTTCCTGTTCTGGTTTCTAGTCCACTTTTTCTCTTCGTCTGAATTAGACAATATATGTATAGTTGGACCGCTAATTACTCTCCCACATTTTACTAAATTCAATCATCAATTCTCACTAATTTTTATCAACTTATTTGAGCTCCTCACTTAATTATAATTTTAACCACCTCTCCACAAAAACCACAACCTCATTAAAATCTTTAAAAAGCATCGTACCCAAAAAATACCCAAAAGATTTGCTATTTTAAACAATAACCAAACCAAAACTTTTTTGTTATAAGTTCTCCACCCAAATTTTTCCTAAACAATTAGTGGAAAAGTTGAAGAAAAACTCGTTTTGTAATTTAATCCTCTCAAATTCTTATACACTCACCAAGATAACATTTTAACTTTTTCCAACAACTGCAGTCTATAGTTAAGGGTTAAAATGCACAACAATTAACCAAGTACCCAACCCCATTAAAAACATGTACTTAAATGGTATCTTTACTTATATGAGCAGCTCTAATCAACCATAATTATGAAAATTTATCCTTTCTTATTATCAAAGTATGAAGTGAATGTACTTACTGATTATCTTTATGCTTCAGTGAAATCCGAGAACTCTGTACACTAATACAGAAGAACAAGTACAAGTACAACACAGACACACAATTCACACTCAACTGAACTGAATTTTTTCTTCTTTTTTACATTTTTCCTGTTTTGTTGATATTATTTGTTTGTTGTTGATGATCAATCAGCAGGGCAAAAAGGAAGAAGAGCTGTTTTGGAGTTTTGTGTGTGATGATAATGATGAGCAAAGTCACAAGAGTGTATGATGATGTTGATGTGATGGGAGATGGAGATGCATTGTAAAAACATGTAAACAAACGGGGAAATATATACTACACCATTCACCAAACCACTGCCACTACCACCAGACGACAACGACCACACTCTACTGACTCCCCTACCTTCGTAGTACACTGCCCAATATAAAATAGTCTCCCACAATCACTAACACTTGCTTTAAGATTTTCATACAGAAGGAGAGCTCACACTCTAGCTATATAGCTAAAAAAGAACATTCAGCTCACAGATTTTCACGTTTTTTTCATGAATTAGCTTGTATGGTCCTTTTTATCAACTTACTACGTCTTCTTGTCATTTAGGTACACTTTTTGTGTAAAGAAACAAGAGTTTACCTTGAGAATGTAAAGGAATGTGGGAGATTCGTTATGTAAATTTTTAGAGTAATTTAGTCTGTTTGAAAAAGTACATAAAAATAATATTTTTACTGTCGCACACGCACTCGATCAGCTTTTTAGCTTGCAGCTTTGTCCTCTCTGCTCTCACCACTCTGCAAGGACACGGACACATGAATGAAGAGCAAACGAGTTGAGTAAGCTGTGTTGTTCAGAAAGAGAGAGAGAAAAACGGAGAAAACTATGAACGGAGAATCGCAAAAAAAAGGAAAGTTCACTAGTAAAGCTGGTGTAGTAGTAAGCACATTTACTTTTTCAAGATTCACATTCACAAAACAGCCATGCCATACCAAATACCAGCCTCTCAAGTCAAAGACGTAGACTAGAAAATGTTTCTCAATTGGAAACCATCTCATCACATATTGCCTCGTCTTGTCGTGGGTTTTTTGGTCGTCTGTCGTCTGCGTCTTTATAGTAGTGTCATGTCATAGTCGATGCCATGCCATGCCATCATCATCATGTCCGTTTGCCGTCGTCGTGTGTTCATCAAGTAAAGTAGTGTAAAAAGATATTGGAACTTGGAGCGGAGCTGCTGGATTGGATTCTCTGGAAAAAAAAAGTATAAAAGAAAAAAGATGTACACCTAGTTAGTTAGCAGTAAAATGATAATGTTGTGTTATCGGATCTCCTTGTGAGTAAGATGAGAATGGAAAATGGAACAAGACAAGCAAAATGGCAAAAAAAGGATCCGTCCATTCGTTTTCGTGTGTGGCATGGCGTATGGATTGGATGGATGGATGGATGGAATGGATGGATAGAGTGAAGATAACGTGTTGTGGTAGTTTGGTAGTAAAGTAATAATGATGTGTGCTTGGTTTGGTGGGTTATTTCTCTTTGTACAATTTCTATGTATTTTTATAGATTTACTTTTGCCATTCACTAATGTATATTTTTGTCACATTATTTAACCACCATCACCATCGTCATTATCAAAAGTACATATAAGGTTTTATAATGGTGATGTGATGGATGATCGGTATAGCAAGTAGTAATACAAAAGTGGCATTGAAACATTAACTGTTATTACTGCTTCACTGCTTCTTCAACTGAACTGAACTGAGTGACTGAGAAGCTGCAGCTGCTGATATGTGAATGTGAGAGATGTGATGATGATTAAGTTTTATCAATGTACTTTACTATTTCATAAGTATTTTCAAGTATTGTGTGTATACTACACAACACGTCATTATAATCATCATCTTATTTAGTTTATGTGTATGGGGCTCACTCAAGTTAAAAACGCTATATCTCCTTTTTTAATAAGTGTAATGTTGTATTATGTATTAATATTTTGTGTATGAAAAAACATGGCACATTCATAAACGAAAAAAAAATCTTTTTAGATATGTACCATAATTGATGTTTACTGGAACATGTACATAAATACATGTAATATGTAGCAAGCAAGAATACTGAATTGAATTGAAATTTGAATCTCTGGTGGTGGCAGTAACAGTCGATTGGATTTTTTTTGGTGTTCAACTCGCCATTATAATAGTTTTGTTCAGTAGTTCTAGATTTTTCTGCTTAGCTTACCTGCTGCGTATTTTTTTGCCGCTTAACCTGACTTGACTAATAGTCCTATAAACGCACATACAATTTTTGTCGTTTTTTCTGCTAAAAAATAGTCTTGAGTCAATTCACCTTCTCAGCGCTATAAAATAAATATAGATGTTTTTGGTTTACTTTTACTTTGACTTGTTTTCTTTATGCTTGTGCAAAAAAATAAGAAATGGCAGGCATGCATGCCTTTTTTGTCAATTGCAAAAATAAATACACTTGTTTAACTATTTTTAAATATCATTTTATACGTGTGTGCAATGTGTACTCTCGCTCTCTTTGCATCAATCATCTATATAGGATATTTTTTCTGGAATTGACTATTGTAATGGAAAAAGGTGTTTTTTTCTGTTTGTATGTTACTTTTGCTTACTTGTTTTTTATCGACTGAAGTTGTTGAGTTGCTGTTGCTCTTTCTTCAAGTTGACTTGAGAGAGAGAGAATGCAAATGGAGAAAGGACGAGAGAGAGAGACATGTTTTCGGTGGAGATGTATACAGTTGGACGTGCTCCCGCAGACTGAGTCAAAAACACTCTGTTGGAAACTTTGTCCATGTCCACAAAACTGCATTGCAAATTCTACCTTTTTACCCTCCAGCTCCGGTGGGTCGGTTGGTGGTTATGGAAAGGAACATTGATGATGACGATGATGATGACTTTGGCCATGGCTGGTCATACACAAATGTTTGCACTCATTTTATTTGCGATGATGATGTTGATGCATTATGGAAAAAGAACTTTTACTTTATAAACATACATTCATATTTTTGCTGAAGGACATAAAATAGTTTTTCTTTTCTCCTGTTTTCTATTTCTCTCTTCTTGTTTTGTGTATGTTGCTGCAAAAGTGAATGAGAATATTTTGTTTGTATTCTTCAGTTGTTGGGTTTTAGATAGAATGAAAATGAAACCTTACTAAAGCTTTCACTTCTCTTGGAAAACACAAACGAAATCATATTTTGTCTGTACTATTTACTGAGGAAAAGACTATGGAAAGGAAATGAAGCGCGGTGGCGGTGGTGGCGACGGCAGTAAAATTGTTATCACTAATTGACAACAATGCAATACATTCCATTGCATCATCATCGTAATTATCATGAAGGTACACGCACAGTAGTCTCCCCGGTTAATAGGCATGATGGGTTCCACCAGTACAGTACATGATGTGTGTATCTGCCTTTATGACAGTTCATAATTCATAACGCTTCATTAGCCAACTGACTTAGGAATCCTAGGATTCACATTCAGCAAAAAATCTACATCGCAAAACACAACATGTATTTTGTATGGAAGATATATGATGTTGATAATGATGAATCTAGTCATTAGAGAGAAAATATGGGGAGTTCAGTTCACTCACACATGAAAAAAATCATGTCATCTTGTCTTTTGCTTTGGTGGAGTTTAACTTACAAAGATAATTCATGCCTTAAATACATATCTCTGTGTAGTAATAAATATTATGAAATTAAGCGTACAGTGCACTGCACACATATTTTTCATCCAATATCTTTTTTATAATGGGCACGTTTTCTATAGTATCCTATGGATTGCATTTAATGAGCATAGCGCCACACAACTATGCATAAAGTAAAACATTTGTTCATAATACTTTTCCTAAGTAAGACGTGTAACATGCCATTATTATAGCACCAACACACCAACTTTTTTGCCACCATTTGTACATGGCACAAGTAATGCCAAAATTACAGTGTCATTATTTCATCTTTTTTTATATATTTCTTTGTGTATGAACTTTTTCAACTATATAATGCGTTTCGAGATTGGAAAATATTATGGAGGTATATCTCTTATTTTAATGTATACTTCAGATTGAGTTTTGTACGCAGTGCAATTCAACGGCGTCGTTTTCTATTGAATATTGATTAATGTTGAACGCTGCCTTTGTATTCCACAATAGGTTTCATATGTATTTCTATATTGAAAATGGCACAGCTTAACAATCATCATGAAATGTCTTCTTTTACAGCATAAAACATTATTAGCAGAAAAAAACAAGCAAGGGTTACAAAATTGCAACTATTTTACATTTCTTTTCTTCTTTGGCTGCTTTATTTGTACAATTACACACAAGCATTACATTAACTTGCCTTGCAATTGGCTTGGCATCGGAATCGGAATAATTGTAATGCATGTAGTTGTAAAAAATTGACAAGACAAAATGAAGCAGTGCATAGCAATTACATGTTATGCATTGTATATTTACATGTTTTTGAATTGTTCATGTAGCTTTTGTTGAATTGATGGTTTTAGTAGTTTTCTGACTACATTATTTTACGAACGCTATTTTATCCTCCACTTGATGATGACAATTATGATTTTAATTCTTTTATTATTTGTGTTTGTCCGTGTGTTGGCTTCTCATCGTAAATTTATATTCAGTGCAGGTAATGTTTATTATATTGTAAGCAGCAGTTTGCTGTCATCATTGACATTGGATTTTTAAAAATATTTTTTTGCATGGAATATTCAATGCCTATCTAAAGTAAAAGTAATGGAACAAACCCACCATTAAAAATCCCTATAGTACATGGATGTATGTACAATTGTACAATGTACGTAAGCAGAAGAACAAGAAGCCAACGAAGGGCATGACATTTTATTAAACGTTAATCCAATCTCCATGAAAAATCCATCCAACATTCAAGCAAGCAAATAATACCTTGTCATCTACAGCCCATCATAATGGTTTAAGCGACTCCCTAAAGACAAATGGTATTAGTTTTCCCTAAAAGATATTCATCAAATCATTATCTTCACTAATTCATACATTGCATTGTTATTATATCGACATATTATTTATGATATAGTTTTGTATTAAGTTGTATGTATGTGTTGTTGTAAATTAATATGATTTGTCTTTGACACGATCAGCGTTTTCCGGGATTTATATTACTTCATTAAAGCTAAATTGTGGAACCCATATTACTTCGAAAAAGAATTCATTGCATGTTCCATTATTTTTTACTGCTACAATATTTGTCGTTATCATTAGCACCTTGCACTGACTACTGATACTTGATCTGATCAGTTATAAAGCTTCCGTATAGCTTATATCACAAACAAATCAAATCAGTATAAATATTGAGCTACTGTAAATCTGATAGTTACTTTTACCTTCACACATGGTAACACAAGTGTAAATTATGGTAATCATAATATGTATGTATGTATATTATTATAGCAGCAGCCAATGTCATTGTACTTTGTACATTAAAAGTTCTAGTTAGGTGAGAATGACAATATAGTTGAACAGCAAGCAAACTTGAAGAATATTTGGTAGCATTTTTTTTATCTCTCAAAATGTTTTCACCTTTAGGATTTTTTATTCTAATCAACTACTAAGATTCCTTATTATTGTGTATTGCATGGAGTGCTGGCATGTCACGTTGTTTTTAATTTTGCCGAAATGCAATATTATTAAGATCAGTGAAACTCAAAGAATTCAAACATAAGCATGCAGATTGATAAAATACTTGATAATTCAATAGATGTTTCCATTTCTATAACTCGTTTTGAGGGAAGCAAATTCTCTAAAATGTCAAATTTTCGGTTACTATTATTTCGGAATTTCAAATATTCAGATTTCATAGACAATTATTTTCTAAAGAGTAACCGTACAGGATTTTTTATGGAACAACAGGTCCACGTATGTACATTCGCTTACAAATTGAACTTCGGAATACAATAAGTATTTATCTCAAACAAAAGAATCTACACAACAGAAAAATAAGCAAATCGTATATTGTATCACGAGTTTACAAGTAAAGTACCCGCAATAAAAACATTCATTATTTGTAAAAATACCAAACTTGAAATAACAGCTTTGCAAAGTTAAAGGCCTTTTTCGTATTGAATAAAAATCTTTTGTATTTGTAGAAAATAGAGTGTTGAAGATGGTTTCAAAAATAAGAAACAAATTATTGACGACAGCTTTCAGTAGTTTTTTCAATAGGCACTTTTGACAATTGGTAAAAATCAGCCCATTTTTTAGTTGCATTGCAAATACATAAAATTTGCCAGCGCACGTACGCAATCAAAGCGCCGCTATACTACTGGTATATTTACTTATTTATCGTATTCATATGTTCAGTTCAGACAAGAAACTAACTGAATAGTTAAAGGTCAGCCAAAAAAGTTAGGTAAACAGGGATAAGCCAGTTTTCATTTTCATGTGGTTGGCATTGACAAAACTTGCCAATTTACACTATAGATAAAACAGGAACTGTTTACGCAATAAGGAAGTAGTCCCACCATTAAATGCAGTATAATATGCCCGATTTCAGTATGTATCTGAAGGAAAAGCAAACTTTCTGCATTAATTTCTTAGAAAATTTCGAAACTTCCGGATGTTGCATGCATGTGTGTATAGGATGTCAAAAATGATTGTATTTTATTGTATGTCCGGCTGCAGTATTTGTTGCAGATTATTCCAAGTGGAAATAAAATAAATTTTCTCTTGGGAAACTGACCTTGAGGGATGAAAACTAGTATAATTCTTGCCCGTGCTCTAAGAAATGTGTTGCCACGTGAGATTTATTCAATTTAGCAGAAGCCCCTTCTGCTAAATTGAATTGCCTCGGCAAAACAAATGGTCAAAAAATGATTTATTTTATGAATGAAGCAATTTATCAGTTGTCTTGTCATTTGTAAAAAATATGCACTATTTTCGACATTTGCAATTAGTTCTACAATATGACAATAGTCATGCGAAATTTCTTTAAAATTCTCAGAATTTAGTCTAAAGTAACATCTTAACAACTTTGTCATGATGTCAAGAGTGTATCAGCTAATCTCTTCAATTCAACACTTTTACAGCAATCTGTAAAAGATGGGAGATACACTATGTACACTATTCTTCCAATAAATACTGGCTGACTGGTGACTTGATTCACTGGATGGAGTACCAAAGAACTCATAACATACATAATATGCGGCAATTAGCACATTTCTCCTTCAATTTACAACGCTTGTATAGAGAAGCATTAAACATCACTCATTCTTTAAGACTTTGGATTTTTGAACTCTCCAGGAACACGCTGTGGTCTTGCTGCTTACGTTAATGATGCTAAAAAATATCTTATGAGGCATGACAGCTACAACGGTGGTTATTATCCTAAACGAAGCATTAGTGCAAAGAATATTGCCACCTAGACATGATATTTACATGTTGTGTTTGTGTTTTCAATGTGTTGGGAAACACTCCGCATAATGTTATCATAAAAGCCAATATTGCACAGTGTATCTATTTTGCATAATAAAAAACTACACAACTGCTCTGGAATGTTTTTTGCTTAACTACGAACAAACGAAAGGACGGATATATAAATATGTATGGAATATGTGCACGTGCACTTTTCACAGAAGGAAAAAACCACGATACCTATACAAATACCAAAACGCCTTTTCCATCATCCACCTTGTCTTGTTTGAGGTGAGAATAGAAAGTGTGGGGCTTTTTTACGTTTGCTTGTTTGAGTTTCTCATAAAAATGCTATTCACTGTTATTCCACAAGTTCTTTCCAAAAAAATAAGTGTTCATTTTTATATTCATGTAATCGGGTTTACAATTGTAAATTTGTAACTGGATTCTGCCAGTTTTCACTGTAAAAACCATACTCACATGACATTACATTCGGCTATGCCAGTTTACCCCAAAATTCACAGTTGGTTTTACGTATTCCTGTAAACTTTGGATTATAAATACTTTTGCAAATTGCAATTATATCGGATTTTTAAAAAATGATTTAAACTTGAATTTAAAAGTAGTTTTTATATAAATTGTATATTTCTTCTAGTCTGGGATAAATTATACACATGTTTTGAGTAGCAACCATTCAATTTTTAGTATTTGCAGCATTTTAATCATAAAGAGATTTTTACAGTAGACATCAATATTGAGAGATGAAGTCTGGTTGTTAGCCATACAATCATTCTAAGAGATCAGTCACTCGGTCATGGCGTGACATGATTCTCAAGCAAAAATGTACAAAAAAATTAAGATCACTGCTGCTGCTGATCCTCATCATCATCATCATCATCACCCCACAATACAATAGATGTACATTCGCATTCCAATTTGACAGAGATTGGTTGAAAATTGACGCTGCTGGCGGCTCGGCTGGCGTTGACTATGCTATTCATTTTAATTCCAACTTTTTATACACTTTGATTAACATAATTACTTATATGCCCATGACTGTGTGTTGTATTCAGCTGTGTTTCTAGTAAGTAATGTTGGTGGTATGCAATGTGCAGCAGCGTGATACATTCTTTTTGCCAATGACAACCTAATCACTAATTAACTTCCGAAGTAACCAATCTACCTAATTTTGTAATTGTAAACTTTTTTGTATACGCAGCATGCAGTTTTTAGCTTTATTGTGCATCTCCCAACTTCAAAATATTTTGAAGTTGTTCAGCAGCCCACCATCCACAGAAATCATGAACACTGAACAAATCGGTTAAAGCAATGCACAAAACATTTTAAACGTGATAAAATAAGCATTGTATGCATTGTTTTCAGGTGATAGAGAGTTTGGATCTCGATAACAGGTTCATGATCAAGAATTTTGGGTGCTCAGTTCACTTGCTTATGTAACCAACTACAAATTAATGCTTTCATAATGTTAAAGTAGAGGTGCACTCAACAGTGTAAATGCTTTGCACAGATAATGATTCTGGTATTCATCAATTCATTATCATGGCACACTGATGTATACAAAAAGACAAAAGTCACAAGTAGAGTGTGTGATCCTTTTCTTCTTCTGCCAAATGCATGGCTGCCTGACAACTCACTAATTAATTATATTTTTCCGTCTCATTGAAAAACAACATGTGCTCTCATTTTCCACAACTTTTTTATTCAATAATGATAATGAATGATGCTAATGATAACAATGATGACGATGCATAAATATAATCTATTCACTTTACAAAGTGTGTGCAAACTAAATGAAAAAAGCAATCCGCCCGCAAAGAGAACTTTCATAAAGTCAATATTGATTTAAATTTTGTGATCTTTCATAGTTACGTATGTATGCATGTGTCTGGCTCTAATTCTTCGCTGTAACACTATTTAGGTAACTAACTACGCGTGCATGGTCTCTATTCATATTCCATTCTGTATGCAAATGTAAATTTGCTGTAATTCTCTTTAAAAATTATAAGTTAACTAAGCTCGCATATTTTTCATCTCCATTGTCTGTCGTGTGTGTGCTAATGCTAATTTGATCATGACCTTCCACTTGACATTTGCAGAGAAAAATGGGATTCCGTAACAAGAGCATTCTTTTTCCATGAACATGAATTTATTTCCAATTAGTCTTCCGTTTTCATTTCAGTCTATTTACTTTTCCAACCTCCATAAAAATTTCCTACATGCTTATTGATGATCATGGTTTTTTTGCAATCAGAAAAAACAAATAACAAACAAATCCATAATTCATAGCATTAACTTTTTGTTCATTTTAATTTTTTACATTTTTATTACTATTCATTACTTATACATATGCACATTATAAAAAAATGAGTTGACTTTTGTTTTCACAGTTTACTTCACTCTTTGACGTAAACACACATCCTCTCTCTCTCGCTTTCAATCTACCAAAAAAATTAACAATTACATAATTCTGAATTACACTATACAAGCTATATTTAATTACATATATTATCCTTTTCACATTAATTAAGACTATATTTGGTATTTTATATTTATAAAGCATTTAATTAATAAACTAAGACAAATTAATAGAAAACTGTCTTGTTTTATTCTCACATTTTAAGACATGGACATCATGACCACAAACAGAACCGCAAGGCTCAACAATTTTTAATTTTTTCATTTTAATTTTCACACTTTTCAACACTACCACTCATCATAAATTATTTACAAGTAGCCGCAATATAAAACAGTGTTTGTGGTACAAAAAAATTTGCGCGTATAATTTTTCTTTTCGCAAAAAAATATTCTCGAACTTAACCTAAACACAAAAACTAGTAGCTACAAAAACATGTAAAGAACATTTTTTATATCAGAGAGTGGCATCAATAACATATTGTGTTACTTATTTAATACAGTAGAATAATTATTATAGACATGACATGATAATGAGGATATATGATTACTTTTGCAAGACAAAGCAATATAATGATACAAGTTTCTCTTTCGGCTTGAAAAGCAACAAAAAACAACAACATGCAATTATTTTAAAGATTTTAGCATAGTAGTAGTAGATTGCATACAGAAATAATTTTTGTTTTCGTCAAATCCATAAAAAGAAGACTTGTTAGTAATGCATTTCAACGGGTTTTTTGTTAACAGACTTGATTTGATAGGGTAAAATACAGGAGACAACATCATCACACAATCACACCTGAGATATTTTGGCGGAGATTCCTTGGCCTCTAACACCACTCACATAAAGCAACAAAGGAAACTACGCAGTAAAATTATAAAAAGCTTAATAGATAGATAGAGACAGAAAAAATATGAGTACAAAAAGATAGTATGGCTGATTTTAGACGATACTGTTAAGGTATTGAAAATTAAATGTGGTAGTTTTATTGCCTGAACCTGTTGACGGTACTGGCATAATTTTTTTGCATGAAGGACACCCAATAACATATATTAATCATATGAATGACGATGACGAACGAGCATATGAATTGCGCTGATTTTTTTTATTGAAAAGGTATTTATATTTTGTTAGGCTATTATTTACAGGTTGTAAAGCTATAAGTCTAAAAAAAGGAAAAAATATAACAAACAATGAAGGATTTGTTCCTACGTAAAGGATATAACAATCAGAAAAAAAATACTAGACGGTGATGATGACTATGTACTTTTTGGACCTGCCTACAAGACACGTGTAACAATTGCGTGTGTCTGTAAAAATGTGCTGGTGTCAATGTAGGTAGGTATAAAATTGGTAGGTAATAAATGTATGTACCTTTTTGAATAAATTTTTGTATGGAGAAATTACATTTTCTTTAAATTTTACAATTTGTAAATACTAGTGGCACTGCTAATCATTACTTTTCTCGTTAGTACTACTGTAAGGCATACTACTTGGCGGTGGAGTGGCCTTGAAGGTTGGCAGGTCTAGAGGGACCTTTTTTGTTGTGGTTTCAAAGTCGTAGATTTGAGATGTAAAGGCGAGGGAGTCAAAAGGCTTTTTGGGATATGAACCTGTATGCTTTTTCTTTTGAAGGGTTAGGAACATTCCGAAACCTGCGAGAAGGACGGACATGGCGACAACGACGGTGAGAAGAACAGCGATAATGTTGTATTCTGCGTCAACTGCAAGACTTTCTGCGGAGACGGAGGCGTCGTCATCAATTTCGTTTTCGATGTCGTCTATTTCTTCATAGGTATTTGTTTTGAGGGTTGGGCGGATACTTTCTGATGAGGATTTTTCCACTTCGACGAGTACTGGTTTAGGACCTGCGTCGTCTGGAATGTCCACTACGTGGCTGAAGCGGGATAGGGAAGCGTCGGCTGGAATGAACTCACCATGTTCCTGGAGACCAATCATGTTTTTCCGGACCATTTCTTCGAGATTGTGGGAAACGTCCACTTTGTTGGGTCCCACAAGTGTGAAACGGAGATTGGTACTGCTTGGAAGGATTTCAACTTCCACTTTGTCTTCCATCAAATGAGCGTCCATTTTTCTGAGGAGATTTTGAGCTTCCACTCCAACTTTGACTAACATGGACTCTTGCGTGTCGAATGGTGTAGGGAGACTGAGAATAATGTCAACTTGACGAACTGGAACACGCTCGCAAGACTGAGATCCCAAAGTGAATACTGGACTGTTTTCCAAATGATTTCCTGCCTCGTCAACACAGTGACACTTGGCATTTGTAAATGGACACTGGACAGGCATGAAGTGACCTTCAGGATTGCATTTCACTCGAGATACTTCAGCCATTTGCAAGCATTTGGATTTCAGAGTGGACACATCCATCAACACTTTAAGGGTTTGTACATTCTCAGCTTCGTGGGGAATATCAGAGGAAGATTCGATAAAAGTGGTGGTTGTTTCAGTGGGTGCTATTGAAGATTCTTCATGCATAACCACCGGTTCTGATGGACAAGTAATGTTGTTTCCAGAAACATCCTTCAAGGTAGCTTCACAGGTGCATGGGTCAACGTGACAAATATATTCATCGGGATTCATGGAGTTGATGCAACTTACATTTCTGCAAGCTTCCGTTCTACTGCACAACTTCATCTCTCCATCGTTCAATAATGGACAAAGTACAACATCTGGACATCTCTGCACGCATTGTTCCTTGGTAGCGAAATTGTTTGCATTTCCTCCACAACCAGAGTACCAGAAGGACTCACAAGATTGAGTTTCCGTATTGAAGAACCATCTCGTCTTGCTTGCTCTGCATGGACCTACCTTCATTGGAAGCTGGCAAACTGGTGCAGGCTGCTCACATTCTCTTTGACATTCGTCTAATGACTTGAAGTTGTTGTCATTTCCGTGACATCCTCCGAAAATGAACTCTTCACACTTTCCAGTTGTTGAATTGTAGGTGTAGCGTGGCATGAAAGCACGGCAGTAGCCGGGGTCTGCAGGTGGCTGACTACATTTCTCTTCGCATTCTACTCTCTCACCTGTCGATGGTCGGAAGAAGGACACACGGCAGTTGTCACAAACGTCCATTACGCAAACAGCGTCCGGGTGAAGTTTGCAAGAGGAATGAAGACATTGGTCGGAGCAAATCATTGGTTTCACTGAACGGTCTGGACAAATGGGTCCAAGGGACTGACGGTAAATCATGGTGCCATTTCTCTCACATTGTACCTTTCCACGTGTGAGTGTGTCATGAAGGGGAGTGCCCTCTTGGGAGACGCACCAAGAAAGCTCACCTTGTGATTGGACTGCACTGTATTCATTATCCAAAGCACTACATTGTGGTACGGATACTACCATTTTAGCTGGCTCCACGAGGTCTTCTTCATAATCATCTTCGGGTATGTCTAAAAAAATTAAAAAAAAAGAATTCATCAGAAACAAATCTCATGTTTATATTTTCATCATTCATCAAGCTCATTCTACATAAGTTGTACTTACATGATGGGTAGGCATCACTTGCAGCAGCCGAGGGCATTGGTTGTCTCATTCCCAATCCCATAAATGGATTAGGTTCTGTCATAGCAGGTTCCTCAATCATTTGGACTTCCATACACTTCAATCCACACTGACTAATGCAACACTTCAGACCAGAATCGCACTCGTGATCCCGATCACACTCATCCCTGCATGCGCCACTGATCAAGTTCAAAATGCCAACATGTGAAGGAGGTGGACAAACACCTGGTCTTCTACGAGGAATGATGGACACCAAAATTTCAGGATTTGTGCTAGTTTCCTCAACGCTAAAGCTTTCTTCTTGTGAAACAGACGAGTCTTGTGCCGAGCTACCATCTTCCATTGATCCCGTTGAGCGTTTTGCTCTGGAAAGTGGAATCATTTGTGGCTGATATCCACCATAGCCCATTGAGAATCCCATAGGGGGTGGAAGAACATGCTCAGGTGATCCGTACATCATTTGGGAGCTGCTTGGCATTAGGTCGATAAATTCTGGGGAAGTCAGCGAAGCGCTATCTTGACCCGCCAGCTCTGTACTGCTTGCAGGTGGAGCTCTCATCATATCAGCCAAAATGTCTGCAATGCTGGTTGCCCTACTACTAGCATGTTTCCTTGTGTTGCCCAATAGTACGTTCAAATCTTTCTCCTCAGAGGAAGTTGGCATCGATACTGTTCTTGGAGATGTTGAAAGAATGGAAGGTCCTCCACTTGAATATGTCACCATGCTTGCAGTCAATCCAATGATTTTATGGTCTCCAAAATTGGCAAAGATTGGGGTAACTTGAGTTCTACTCCGGGTTCCATGTCCAAGATCTTCATCCTCATCCTCGTGATATTTCAATTGTGGTCTGCTACTTCCACTCAAGAAAATTTCGGTCAGGCTATTTTCCAAATTGTTAAATGGTCCCTTTGATTCTGAAAAGAGAAGAGCTTCCGCACTGTCTCCATTCATGCTGACTAATGTATTACGTTGGCCTTGAGAATTGACTACTCTCTGCATTTCCTGTTGACATTTCGTAAGACCCTCATTGCAATCAACGGTTTCACCATCTTCCGTCATCCATTTTTCTTGACAACCACCACAAGGATTAATGTAGCATTTAGCCGCAGGATTTCCCAAGCAGACCTTTCCTTCACAGAGGCTAACATTACACCTGTGGACAGTTATTCCCTTCTCACAAACAAGTGGTTCCACCGATGATGACGCTCCGAGAAGTCTACCTCTTCTTGTTTGACATCTGGGTGTTCCGTTGGTCATGGTACCCTTGATGGGTTCTCCTTTCTTGTTGACACACCAGCACATACCCACTTCATCAAAACACTGGGTAGGATTCCAATCACCAGTTTGGGGGTCACAGCTAGGCATGTAGTTAAAGTGTTGGTAGCGTTTTCTCAACTCCATATTTTTCTCACGAGTACGTTCACAATGGGTCAGTGCTGGGCAGATAGAAAGACATTCCGACTTCGTGTCAAACAAATTACCAATTCTATAATTGAGAACTCCACGACTGCTGATTGCGCATTCAGAGCCATATTTGATAGTTTGACATTCGTTGAGTGAGGAATTGAAAATCCATTTTTCATTGACAGTAGTAGCTTGATCATTGTTGCAACCTTCTAGATCAGGCTTCTCAAAACATACTTCCTCTGTAATTAAAAAAAACGAATATAAAAATAGTTAAATATCTAATTCACATTCATTTATTTTACTGCTTTTTAATAATTGGATATTATCTTACTTGGTTTTGGACAGCAAACAGCGTATTCACCAAATGGACTCAAATGACACTTATGAGAAGATGGGCAAGTGCTTCCACCAGGTCCACATGTTATCCTTTCATGACTATCCATGTATCTCAATGGCTCCCCAAACGGACAAGGATTTTCCAACTTTGGAAGGCACAATGGGGAAGGTGGGCAAGGTTCTGAAATGCAGTTAAGCTGCATCATTCTACATTCCTCTCCCTTCTCACAAGTGATATCCTCACATGGACTTTGTTTACATTGGCACACAGGACAACCATTGACATCCAATTGGTTTCCAAATTCACATTGAAGAGAGCATCGGTTCAATGGACAAACAGAGGGGCGCTGGCAGTTGGGTCGTTTTCCTAAAGGAACTCTAGTTCCCTGAATTTCATGTCCAGCAGAGTCGACGCACCAGTGAAACTTGCCAAAACTTTGAATTTTCGTGTAGTCTCCACTCTCATCGCACTGAGGAATGAAGAATCTCTTTGCTGGAATACCATTTTCTCTGGCAATGTGTTCGATAATGTTCTTTTGATGTTGACAAGCAGTCAGCAATAGTGGTCGGGTACAATGAGTGCCTCCACATGAATTGACACAGCATTTCCTTTCACCTTCACAGTCTCCATCAGAAGAGCACTGGGCTTCACAGGATCCAGATGTCATTGGGAACAGATATGGACACTGTCCAATTTTGGTGTCCATCAGGGAGTCGTCACTTCTGGCCAGTGCGTTGTTTCCTTCTACAAATATATGGTCACGCATGTGATGAAAACCATTTTGTTCCGGATCGTTGTCAATGTCGTCGTCGTCTTCGTTTTCGTCGTCATCATCTTCAGCTTCACGAGAGTGGTCATGGTCAAGGTCATGCATGGTAAGGTCGTGATCACTTACTTCATCTGATCCTTCATGTCGGTCTTCACCCGTCAGTGAAAGCAAGTCTTCGTCTGAATAAATCAGTTAGTGTTTTTCATTGTTCGTCCATTTCGTCCACAACATCATATACTACATAAGCTTATCAAATGCTATTTTCTATGTATGCAATAAGTTACCTCCAAGTGGACAACAAACTCCAAAATCATGGGCCTGCTCGATATCATGGCAGTAGTAGTCATCAGGACATTGAAGCATCCTAGCACGTGGATTGCATGTCAAGGTTTCATTGGACTCTAGTAAGAATGCAGTGGCACCTTTGGGGCAAGCGGTACGAAGATCTACCCCATTTGCCAGATTTTCTGGTACACCTAAAACGCCGACATTAAATTGAAGTTTACTCTAAGTATCAACAAATACTAAAGATTGAAGTGTCCCGTCCAATAAATTTGGAAAGAATACTATAACTAATGTTAGACTTACAGAAAGGAAGCGGAGGACAATTGCCGTCCCAACAATCAATGTCAACCATTTCACAGCGCTCTCCGGAAGTACACAAACTTGAAACACTATTGCATGGGTTGCGACATCTAAAACAATTTACAGTTTTATTCAATACATGGTGCATGTTAGTTGGCTGTATACATTAAATATGACTTGAATGAAACTCTTTCAAGATTGACTTACTCGCAAATTTTGCAACCATCCAATGCCTCATAACCGTAGTCACATCCAAGTCTGCAATTCATTTCTAAACATTTAGGATTGGTTCGTGCTTCAATGCAAGCTTCCCGAGTCAAATTGTTTTCACTTTTGGACACCCTGTAGTTTAGACAAAAACCATGCAAAAAATTAAACTATGCTGTCGCAAAAAACTCTTTTCTAAAAATCTCTACATTTTTTCCACATACAAAGTTCCAGGAATTTCAGCTCCATTTTCATCGACACACATGCAATTATTCTCATCACATTGAATCTCTTCGAATGCACCAGTGTCCTTGCACTGTGGTCGTGGGATGGCAAGGCGGAACTTGCTGAACACTCCTCCAACCTTGTCAACGCTTTCCGAAATGTATTGGCACACTACATTGCATTAAACAAGCGCATAAACATTAAGCAAATGAATCAAAATTTACGAGATATTTAATTGAAAAATCAGGTTTCCCCTTACTAGTCCTCATCTTATTCGCTTTGTTCAGGTCTTCCTTGAGCAGTGGATCAGCACACACGGTGCAGTCCCCTCCAGCAGAACAACATTTCATTGAGTGCTCACAGTCATTGTCTGACATGCATCCTTTGAGCTCTGCTCCAACTGCGCTACTGGAATTGCATGCGGCAGGAGAAATAAATGGACACATTCCAGCTTTCGTTGGTTCTATATTTCATGAAAAAATCAATTAAAATTAAATAATTTGTCTCACATTCGCAAGATTTTTTAACAATAAAAAAACTTGAGCACCAACCAATTCTAGGCTTATTCACACAGCAGAGTCCAGCTTTATTTGGCGAAACCATCACACAAATATGAGAACTTGGACAGGTATTTGCATTCTCTGAGCACGTAACAACCTTTTGTGTTCCAATATGACTTAAAGGAGTACCCATTGTACAAGGATTTACAAAAAGACTATCAGAAAGACATGTTGCCTTCACTGCACAATCCTCAACGCACCCAGGTTCCCTAACCATTTCACATACAGAGCCAGATGGACACTTCATCAAATCGCAAGGACTCTCCACACAGTCGCAAGTTGGACATCCTTCCGAATCCATTTTAAAACCGTACTCACAAATAGCCGAGCAGATTACACGATCACAGTGTTCCATCCTTGCAGAAATGACGGCACGTTGTCTTTGATGAATATTAGAACAGTTTACTGTTGCCGCAGGTCCCAACGAAGATTGAAAGTTTTTACCGTCAGGGCTAACGCACCAACAAATCTTACCATTTCTTTAAATTAAATCATACAAATAAAACCCCATTAATTAAGAAAAAAGCAATTAGCAAAAAATGAAGAAATATGGAAACCTCGATAATTTTTCAAAGTTACGTTACCTGCTGCACTGTCGTGGCACAAAGTCCCCATTCTCATCACACTGAGGAATGTACCCTTTTCCGTCGATTTCCTTTTGAGATAACAATTCTGCAATGTGTTTCTGTTGTCGACAGACTGTGGGAATAAAAACGGAAGTTAAAGCCATTGAAAAACAACTGGTGCATTTGCATTTTTCATTGTAATCAACTAGGGCAAGATCTTTTTTTTGTTACGCAATGAAAAAACTGCATCACAATTTTTTCTTTATCTTAAACATAATTAACTTACTTGTAGAGTTGGCAGGTTGCATACAACTCTTGCCGCAACCTTCAGTAAAACAACATTTATTCATTTCAGGGCAGTCCAAATCATGTCTGCAGCTTGATTGACAGGATGCATCCTCATCAGCTCTTGCCTCAATGTCCATTGTGGTAGCCACAACAGGACAGCTTCCAGGCTTTTCAAAGTTTTTGTTGGAGGCACAGCAAACACCGTAATCATCTCCAGTTTTCACATTACAGTCAAAAGCTGCTGGACAACTAGGCTGACCAGGTCCTTTTCCACAAAGGAAGGGATTCCCAGTTTCCGGGATCAAGAGAGGAGCTCCAAATGTACATAAGCTGTCTAAAGTCCTTGGTTGCTTGCAGGATGGCACTGGTGGACAGGGGTCCACAGAACAAGGTACCTCCTCAACTTCACATTGTGTTTCTCCAGGGCATTTAACTCCTTTACAGACATTTCTACATTCGCAATACTCGCAACCATTTTCATCCAAGTGGAATCCATGAGGACACAGCATGCGGCACATTGGTCCATTGCATGGTCTTGGATTAGAACAATTCACCATTTCCCTTCCTCCAGTTACTCGGGTTCCAGCAAGTTCAAAACCTTGTTGGTCCACACAATAGCAAGAACTTTGACCAGGGTCACACTGAACTTGTTTGAAGCCTCCTGTTTCAGGATCGCATTCAGGAATTTGGACATCTTTTGCGGAGTCCACATCAAGGGATCTAGCACGTCGTTCAGCAGAGCTGCGGACTTGTTCACAAGCTACATAAGCAAAAAACAAAGACATTGTTACTTTTTTTGCGTGTTCCCCTTTTTATTATGTAAACAATGCATTAACTTATCACATAAAAAACGTTTCAGTGATTTTATGCCTATTAAAAATCACACTTTCACACAACTCATTAAAAAGCTTTTTTATATTGTTTATCATGATTACCAGCAATTTAAAAGCACATGCAAAAAAATGAAACTGACAGACATCACAGCAGACATAATGTAAGATTGTATCACAATTTCAAAGTTGTGCTCCCATTTTAATGAATCATTTACGGACATTAGTGTACTCTAATTGCATTAGTGCATTGTCAGTTTTTTCCTGATGTTCTCATATTGATAACACTTTTCTAATGCAATTTCATTATAAGTACATTACTTACTTCTCTCTTCAAAAAAACTTTTAAAAGGACCCGACTTACAAACATATTATCATTATCGCTTGCATTGTTACCAATACGCTTTTTATAAGCTTATCTTTCTAGGAAGCGAAACTTTTCAAACTTGGCAAACTATTGTCAGTAAGTTTAAAGTGCATTTTAACAATAAATAATTTGTTCATGTAAAAAAAGTTTTTTTTATGAATAAAAATACATTATATGCTTATTTGTAACGAAAATAAAAAACAGGGCAATGTTTTCCACACACTGTCTTATTTTTTCCACACACTGTCTTATTTTTTCCACATTTTTTTATTATCCAATTCGTTGCACATATTATTATCCTTTTTTTATTATGAAAATTTGTGTTATTGTCAGTTTTATTGTTACAGCGTTGCAACAAATTTATATGATGATACTTGAACGAATGAGTGATGGGTTTCAATGATTAAATTTTATCTAAAGTTTTTGATCTAATGTCACGACCCGTTTTTCCGTTGCGCTTGTCTGTAATTCTATTATAATATTTAATTCTTTTTGTTACAGTGTTTCTATTTATCTGTATTTCCCATGATGACACACGACACGACTACCTATTTTATTACCCCTTTTAGCAAATCAGCGTGAAAATAGGATTATCAAATAACTTTTGCTCTAAATATTTCATCATCACTCAAGATATCAGACGAAAAAATATGTTTCGATGATGATTTTCACTTTCAATTTTCAAAATAAATCAGGTTGATGATTCCTTTTTATTTTTACATTGACCTAAGCTAATATTCTCAATTTACAATTTGACCGAAATATTTGTCATCATGTTCATTGCATTGTTCATGTCAAAAATCATCATTGAATCAAATTTCAATCAGTCCAAAAACCATTAAACTGATGATGACAGAAAAGGAAGTTACATTTTACAAAACAGGTTATCAATGTAATGTATTATTCAACAATGAAAATAAAAGAATTCTTTATTTCTTTTCAGTTCGAAATTTTTATATTTTCTTGTCAATTGTCATCCAAAAATAAAAATATCAATGATTTCATGAATCATCCTTTTGATGGGATAGAAAAAAGGTGACAGTTGACTCATCTATTTTTCTCCTTTAAAAGGTCTAATTTGATTCACTTGACCAGCAGGAGTTACATGAGCGATGATAATTCTCTCTCTCTCTCTTACTCTACCTGACTTTCTATTCCCATCATCCATCCTCATAAAAACATACACACGTTTATGTACATTTCAACGAGTCCTTATTTAAACAAACACGAACAATTGCATATTTGCCAATTTCACCCAAACAAGAAAAAAAAGTGCCGACAATTTGATAATTGTTGACCAAAAATAGGATTACCGTCACCATCATCACATCTCCCTGTGTCTGTGTGATTCATATAAAAATCACGTGTCCTGTCGTGATCTTTAATTTCGTGCTGTTTTACAGCTATTTTTTTGGACAGTGTTACAAAATGGAACTATCTAACTTGCACTCACAGTCGATTTCTAGCTATTACGATTACCATTATCGCAATCACCTGCAAAAAAATCACAGGAATACAAACAATAATTTAAATATAAAAAAACTTTTAACGATCATTGCTGTTAAAATCACTGAAAAGTTCGAAATAAATTTCCCTATTCCACGTCCACGTACTGCGTCGGCCATACG
>JAQFXM010000993.1:0-37790 GCA_034693345.1 Entomobrya multifasciata | reverse complement strand
GTGTACAGGTGGCTTGTTTGATCACTAGTGCCTATTTTTAGAGTTTGGCTTTTGGTGAAATTTGATTGCAATTTTTTACATTTTAATATTTATCTCATTCATATATTATATTAATATTTTAGAGTACATAGATAATATTATATATATTAGTCATGAAAAATGAACACATTACAATTTATAACGTTTTTTGTTTCCCTAAAATTAGCAAACATTTTAGTTCCCGGTTTACCTTACTCTTTACTGAACCAGATTTTCAAAATGTACCATTAAAACTTGTTTATCAGCTTTAGCTCCTTATAGTTTTCAACATGATATTATGTATTGTTAAAGAGTTTTTGTATAATTATTGTTTTATGAGCATTCTTGATAGTGATTACGAGGGTAGTATACATTTAGAAGCATTCTTTAAAAATGGATTTAGCCATGAGTTTTTTTATTTAAAAAATTGTTGCACATCAGCAATTAATAGAGTAAGTTAATTGGATTGCACGCCTTCAGTTTATTTCCCGAGATAATGGTATTTTCGCAATTAAATAGATGTTCATTGGCTCATAATATGTGTAGGGTCCCAAATATAATATGTCAGCATTAGAGCAAGCGAATAAGGAATACAAGGAGGTTTTCTAATGGGTGTATTTCAATTTGGAAACAGGAGCACAACAACCGACAAATAAATTTGATGTCTGTCTTAAAAATTAATCTTGTTTTGGCAAATTGCACTTTTTCTTCGCTTTGTTTTAAACTCAGGGGCGATGTGATGCTTAAGGATTTACTATTGATAAACCCAAGAGCATGGAACCCATTGGTGGTCTGTACTCAGGTTGTCAAGTGCTTGAGCCACCTTTCTAAAAGTAGTATCAAAATCCTCATTCACAACGATCAAGTCAAAATATGGACTGTAAAGCTGGCGTAGTTTATGGCTTTCCTCCAAACTGTGACGGATATCGTCCTCCTACACAACAGAATATAAATTTCATAATCTTTCTTATATACAAGTACTTTGCAGCATGTTAAGTGGCAATTTGATGTATTATATTTCTCACCTCGTAAAGTGAAGCGATGGACTCCAAGGTTCTCGCCCTTCTGGAACTGTAGCGAATGGAACTAGCTCGTTCAAACTGAAACGAAACGTAAAATACAAAGATCATTTTTCAGAAATAATAAAACAGGAAAGGTGCAATCATAATCATAGCTCTCTTGTTATGAACTAAAGGGAAGATCATCATATGAATCATATAAATATATAAATTCCATGGCCATGATTAATTTTATATAGTTTGACAGGGATAGAGTGAGAGAACACAATTCATATTCAATTTATCATTGCTGTCACTTCTGAAAATAGTTTCCTCGTTCACAAACGTAGAAGCAAATTTGCAACACCTTCATTCAACTATTCAACATCAAATTACATACTACATCCTGTCATACAACTAGTCTACAATAAATGATATATGATGCGTATATGACATGTGGATGATGAGAAATCCACTCAAATTTCCAGTTTAAAACTTACAGCCATAGTTCTTGAGGAATAACCATGCTGTTGCTCGAAAGCATTCTGTTGTTGAATGTCTCCAGCTCCAGGTGCATTTAAAAAGACGACATAAGGCATAAACTCGGGCGAGTTATGCAAGATCTTGAGAACGGTTGGGTTACAATCCATAATGCACATCTTTCCTTGTCTGCAAAATATCCCAGCAAGAATAAGTATAATTCCAACATGAAAAAAAGAAAAGAATACAGGGAACGATCAAAAATAAGCAACTCGTGTGGATAAAGAAGTTTCAACAGAGAAGAATGTTGACATATTTTTTATACATATATAAAAATGTGTGGAAAGTTGGAAAGTAAAAAATGCATGTATACCTTATCACTTGTCGCACTGAATCTACCGAAGTTCCATAAAGATTACCGTCTTTTTCTCCAAATTCTAAGAATTTGTTTTGTCGGATCCCTTCTTCAAAGTCAACGCGAGAGACGAAAGTGTAAGTGTTCATTTGCTCTTCTCCTTCTCTCGGTGGCCGGGTTGTCACTACACAAGAATTACGAAAGAAAATTGGGGTAAGCAGTTTGATTAAAGGGATATCTTATTAGATTTTCCAGCGCGAGTGATGAGATAAAAAAAAAGGAAAGTAAATTTTATCCTTTGAAAATTTAGAAACATGTGAACATGTGTGGAAAGAAGCATGAGTATAGCTTTAAAAATACATGTAGGTCATTTTACTGTAATGATGAGATTTATGTAAGTAATATGGGTATGCTAGAAGGGACATAAGGGTCGTTCCATTTTTAGACCCAAGACCCTTCAGAGAAAAAACTACTGCCTCTAAACTAAATTTGCTTTTTCTTTCCCATTCACTTGCACATGGTCATTACTTAGCGAATTGCATGAGTGACTTGACTTTGCTTACTCGGCAGAACGGTGCCAAATCTGTTGGGATCAGAGTTGATTAGACGATTTTTCAAAGTTCGCCTGGCGATCTGGCTAGTTCCTACAATAACCAGGGTTTTCCTTCGAAATGGTGGCATTCTTGTTACTTCTTCGTAAAGGATAAGCTCGGCACGGTCGAATTCGGAATTTTGCTTGGCTGTGTACACACATTTCTTTTTCTTACGGGCGATTCTCGTTCCACACAGTCCTAAAAATGGAAGCAATAAAATATTATGGTCCATTGTCATATTAAACGGGGTAATTACATAATTGATGGTTGTAGGCGTGTGTAGTTGTAAATGGTATACCAATGGAATGCACAAGATCTGCTTCTGGCCGAACAAAAGCTGCTCTTCTTTCTTCAAGCTCGCGAGATGGAATTATGCCCACAATGTTTTCTCCAACCTACAAATTTGCAAAGTTAAAATGAGAATGTCCACATGCACCAAAATATGTCGTTGAGAACATTTTATTTTTTAAAAAGGTTACCTTTTTGGCCTGCCACCAATTCGGATCCGATTGATCTACAATTTGAAGTATATCTCCAGTTTTGAAACTCAATCCAAGCTCTTTGCAGGGTGACAGCGTGTCCAATTTTGGGTCGTATGTGAAGAGAGCTCTCATAAAACACTGTCATATAATCATGCATTTAATTATCAGCATAAATTTTTATAACTTTGAGGAAGTGCTTGCAAATATTGAAAGCGGTCAATGGACAATAGCTTGTGTGTGTGTGTGTGTCAGTGTGATAAAAATAGAAAATGTAAGGTCAGATTATTGTATGCAAAGTAAAAAAAGAATGTTGGCATGTTGTATTATATTTTATGTGTGCGTGGGTGGGTGGGTGTAAATGTGGTGATGTGATAGTAAATAATATTCATATAGCGAGCAAAGTATATCATCTGGAATTTTCACCAAGTGCCGTAAGTGGACGTTGAAGAGAGTGGTAGAGTTAACATGTCTGTTAATGTTGGCTCCAGTTCCAGTAAAGTAGAATAAGAGAAACTTATTTTGCAAAAAATGTCATTTCTCGTTAGCAAAAACGAAATTGAGAAAAAAAGGAAACAAAAAAATAGTTTCGCCCTTTTGGGTATTCTTTCAAAAGAGATGAAAGAAGTTAAACAAAAAAATGTTGTGCAATATGAAAAATTATTGCAGTTTGCAGAAGTATTATTTTCAGCTTGCGTTTTGCTTGTCTTTTCTTGGTTTTCTTCTCAGAATGCCCCCAGAAAAGAATTGCGTGGGTGGAAGTGTATTTCTGGCTGAATTTTGACAAGTGAAAACTTACGAGACTTTTTTTCCCTTCAAACTTGGTAGTTGGCTTATTGTAATAAAATTTGGGTTTGGTCTGTGTAATATGTTCTGTAGAGGTAGAAGGGGTAGGGGATTCAGAAGAGGGGGTGGGAGAATCTACCTGTCTTCCAGTCATTACTGGCTTGTCCACAAGTGGCGAGCCTACTTTGAGCTGAATTCCATCACCGCGGGCCTTTGCCACCTCGACTTGAAGCTGCTCTGGAGATACTACTGGAACTCCGTTAACCTCGAGGATGACATCGCCAACTTTTAGTAGACCCTTAAAATTAGAAAAACACATAACATTTTAACACACTTAACTTAAGTTTGTTAACACTTAATCCAAATTGAATCTTAAAATATACTTACGAGTCTGTCTATCATTCCACCGCTAATTATCCTTGCTACCACCAAGTTTCCATTTTCAGTGTCTTCTTCCACTGTGATTCCCTACAAAGTAAAATACAAAATATAACTTTTCTAATTTGCCTTTATACTATCTCCACTAATTGAATTTTGGAGTATCAATCTAATCCCATAGCTTACCAGAGGCTGCGTCGGCGATTTCCTAAGACTAATAATCCTGATGGGTTGAGCATAGTGAACGTTGCTATCCTCGCTGTCAAGGCTCATGTTTGACTTGCCCGTGATGGCGACCTTCTTTTTAGATTTTTCTTCCCAAGGACCAGCTTCCTCGTCAGTTCCGTTTTTACTCAGGTATTGTTCAGCAATGTTATCATGAGCCTCTAAAAGACCCTGGGATTTCAAAAAAACGAAGGCGTTTATGAAAAACATGGACAAAACTTTCTCCAGTGGATTTACTTGAGTTATTTTTATGCTTTTTTCTCTTGTAAAATATGTAGGCCAAAAATACATTCATAAAATTCAAGACTTCCAGGCATACATTATAAGGCGAGTACATTTAATCTAAAATAGTTCAGGCGTAAAAAGTGAAATAGGTAAGTACATATTTTCATAACACATCGTTTATATGCAAATTGTAATCCTTTTCATCTGGGATTGGTCACAGGTTGCGACCATTTCCCATGCAGTTCACATCTTTATTAAAAAGTTCCACATTGTAGATTGGATTTGTGAAGTGAAGAGAAATGGAATTGGAAAGGTAATGATATGCATACATTTCTCCTTCAATTTTTTAAGTTTAGTTGTTAAATTTTATTTTCAAACTTACTTGGAAGTTTTGGCTTGTTAAGAGATCTATCAGCTCTCCCACTTCTCGTCTGTACGATAATCGATCGAGTTGTTGACAGACCTCCTCTGCCAACAAAACATTCCCTGTGCCAACTGGGTTGAGATCGACAAGCTTCTCTTCAAGTTTGTCTTGAACCTGGCAGGAAAAAAAAGAGAAAAAAACATACACGATGAAATAATGATATATATTTTTTAAACCATCATTCAAATTACTTTTTTGAAAATGCCCAATGTTTACTGCATATGTAATCTATACTGCTCTGCAGATGATGCTATATTTTTGCCAAGATTAAATAATAAATTCAAGTACACAGTCAAAGTTAATGACTAGTAATTTGGGTCAAAAGGTAAACTTTTACTTCGCTTTTTTCATTTCGCGAGAAGCCAAAACGACTCGTCATCTCTTTAAAAAATCGTTTGACAGTTTTTTCGGGCCTAGCAAATGTGACATTTCAAGATCCAAGACTTTTCAAACGGATTATTTAGGGCAAGTACGTTTACAAATATGCACAAGCGAATGACAGCAGTAAAAACTCATTTCACGGTCCAAATACTGTCGCGGTTACATCACTCATAACATAAAATTCATCAGTGAAACGGTATGACTATTAACCTTAAACTCAATTACGCTGTTTTAAAGGCTGCTTGAGAAAACTTTGAAAGTTAAATTTAAAATGTTTGCCTATTATGATGGCTTTACCTTTATTTTATTTTAGAAAATGAACTTGAATTAATTTACGCGTTTGAAATATTTTATTTTACAATATTACACCAACTTATTTATTTGTCGTAACAAAATATGTTTATTAAATGCACTCACGTTAACAACTTTTGAGCACACTGTCATACAAACACAACAATACTTTGGTCCAAAATTGTGACAGTTTATCTAATATGTAAAGATGAGTTTTGGAATACACTGTTTTAAAAAGTCAACAGCAACCTGTAGCTTTTCAACGAAACTGTGCTTAAAAAGCCAAGCCCAGAATGCGTCTTACTAACAAATCCAACATATATATATACATCTATGTTTATTTTCATCCCATTGATATGCTAAAATAATACTGATGACTTGATTAATACAACAGGAAGAAATACATTAACGTGCAAACACACACAACCCTTTTTTATTACCTTCACTGTTCACATTCATGCTAGAAAAAGGTAAAGGAATGCGTAATGTTACGTGTGTACAATGTTACACCTTAGCCACTTTTTAATGTAAAAAGGCTTGAATATAAAAGTTCGTCATGTAAAATTGTCTACGCTGTGCTGTTGCAAGCAGACAACAATGAGTAGCAACAAGTAAGATCTGATGGCTGCGTAATAATGCTGCTTGAACTGATGATGATGATGATAAATACTCACATGAATTGAATACCTGTTCTATTCTCCTATTTTTGTTCGTTCATTTATACGAGATGACTAAGCTAACGTGTATTCCTTACCAATATGGTATATACCTATCTATTGTTCTTTCCCACAATCGTTCCTCCTCAGCATCATATCATCATCATCAACATTTCAACTTTTTTAACCACTACAAAATGTATAATGTTTAGCATAATTCGTAATGATACTTTTTACCTTTCAAATTTAAACCAGGCATTGTTATGTAAAAAATGCATTGTTTTAAAATTTTAAACTTTATAGCAGAGTAGCAGTTCAGTATTCCAGTAAACAAAATTAGACGCGTCCCAAATGCTAGAAGTTTGAAACCTCTGAAACAATAGCGTCAGCGTCCTCATTTTCCTGTTTACTTGATTCTAAATGCGATGATATTTAATCAGTTTTTATGGGACACCAACCATGTGTTATAGACTGGAGCATTTAGCATAACTTTTATGAGCGATCGGAAATACGCTTATCATGTTGTATTGATCATTTACAGAAGCATAAAAAATACAGTACACAGTATATACAGTTTAGGTAAAAAGGAAATTCTCCTGAGAAAAAACACTGTTACGTTTACTCTACCAATTCAAAACAGGTAGTGCACAAGATGACATTGAGAAAGGATCTTCTTCGTAGGTAGGATCAATACATACGTGAATTTATAAATACAAGTAGATGGCCTGTCCATGCTAGATTACGGCACAGGAAGGGTAAAAATAGAAACCTTTTGAATAAAATCGAGTAAATCCTTTTATCAGACAGGGGAAGCATACACACCTGTTACACTACGAAAAAAAAGGTTTTTTTTACTTCCTAGGCAGCTCTTTTCCGCTCATTCTCTATTGTACCCTATTGCGTCGCTGTGTCTGTACCTTTTGCTCGTACACTTCATTGACTTTACCATTTTTCAACAACAGCAGGCTGACGTAGTTGAATTATCCTTTCCCTTTCGTTTCATCTTGAAAAATGGACCTTTACATTTATACATGACATTACCCAATTCCCAAATGTTGCTACACGCGGAGAATTCGTAGGATGGAAGTGCATATATAACTTTTGTAGGATTTACTTTTGAACTTATATTTTGTATTGCCTGGAATAAGTTTCATTCTTTATTCAATTTACCTGACACATACCAAAAGGCTAGGCCATTTTTATATGTGATGTCTTTGCATTATGGAGCGCAATGGTAAATAGATGTACAATTAATTAATGGAGTATCCTTATCCTCAATCGAGTTAATAATTCAAGCACTCTTCCTGTTCCATACCTGTTGAAATTTCGTTAACATCATCTATTTAAATTTATACCATTTTAAGCTTCAGTAAATATACTGGTTACAATTTATGCTCGTAATAAAATTCCATTTCTAAATGTAACGATGCATGATAAAATACTTTTGCATATAATTTATGTAGTAATTAGATAGTCGAAAATTACGCATACTAATTTCATTTTACTGCCATAAAGTGCTCCAGTTTTTACAAAAAAAAAACCAACTATTTTTTGTGGCAAATGGTACATTTGAATTAAACAGTTGGCAGCATTTATTCTAATGCGACCTCTTCCTCACTGTGGAATGATCATTGTTTCAATTTTCCCCGGGTTTTTACTCCGAACAGCCTCACTACTTTACTTACATTTCGTTAAACCAAGATTTATTGCTTTGACCGTTTTTTGGCTGGTGGATAGTTGTGTTGTTAATTTCTTGGCATGCTGGTATGTATGCATAATATGACGCTTAAAAATTAACGGATTGTCTAGTGGCGATTCATTTTCGCTGTTTTAAGATCTTAACTAACTGAATTCGGAACTCTTAACGCGTATAGTGTAAAGCGTAAAGCGTAGCGTACTAAAAGTACTACAAGGATAAATAATTAATTTAAGTTCGTCGTCATCAAAAATAAGTGCGCTTGTAAAGCTCTCAAAAATGGGAAAAGAAAATAATATGCATTTTATGAGAATTTTAAGGTCGCTTGGAAAAATGAAAAGTCGACAGTTACTTCTCGTCTCAAGTAGATCACACCGGTCACACTTGAAAATGAGTAAAAGCAAGAAATGTGAATACAGAGTAATGAATTAAAATACTAAAATCATTCTTCAAGATTACAAAATGTACAATTTTACGACGATTAAGTATAAACAATATAATTTTTACGTACATGTTGCAAAAACTTTGTAGAAAACCGTTTCGGTGAGGAAGACAACGCTGAAAGTTTAAAAGGTTCACTTTGAGATTTTTTCAGTAAGGTCTCATACCTTTTCCATCGCTTACTCTTTCTAGTCCTACAAGCACTACCACTATCAGTTCCTGTCGTGCTGATATTCAGTGTCCCTGTGGAGCCTACAGCCCCCATTTTTTCTCCACTTCGCTTCCTGTTTTCACTTCTTGATGATGATGGTAAGCAAGTACTAAGCAGCTGGAGCTTCGAGATGAAGTACACTTTACTTTTGGATTTTACTTAGGATGCTTACATTTCTGGTAATATTTTACCCCATGATGTTTTCCCCAACTAACATGGAATGTCACTACGTTCCATTAACATAACTATACTTTATGCATTATGGAAAACTGCACATTCATCCAAGCACAAAGCGTCATTTTAACAATTATAACTGTAATTACTGGTGCGAAACAGATTTACGACTGGAGAGGTTCTTCTTGTAGGAAATTCCTCCTGGAGTTTTGCATTTCACATTTTATGACTTTGCAGCGCAGTCAACATGCTTACATTAACATTACATTTGCATTCAAACAGCTTTCTCTCCCTTTTGTAATCAGCACAATAAAAAGTACCAAAATATCTCTACATGTCTGGCAAGGATGCTCCCACGTCTTAACTCCACTTTACGCATTGGCCTGAATTCCTTAAAGTCTGCATCAAACTGTTTCTTTTGTATCTCTCTTCTGTAGAGAATCGCCCATTTTTTTGGTGTGAATAATGATCAATGAGCAGAATTTTGTATTGCAGTAGCCATGATATCTTGCCATAATCATTTTGGAGAAAAGTCATATCGGTTAGCCTAAAATAGCTTTGGAAATTGCTGTTTTGCTCACAATCAGAATCCAGAGAGTAATAGAACAGTATAATAAACCAAGTTGGTAATGCACATGATGGTGGAGAAAGGGCAATAAGAAAGCTTACAAGTCAAGTCACTTCTACTCATAAAAGTTTCACTTGAATGCGCCACCAAAACGAACTACAATTTTTTCTCAAAAAAAAAGTTATGTGAAAGCAAGTGAAAATGGGCAATGTTATTTAGAGAAATAAGAAAAAATACACCATCTTTTTATATAAATAGTAAGTTTGGAAGAATAAGTAAAAATCAGCAAGAGGCGAAAAGAGTACAACACTTTGTATGAAAGGAGAATAGATGGTTATTTATGGGAGCAAGGGCATTTATTATGAGAGTTTGTGTAACTGCTGCTCATTCAAGATGACGAAGAGATAACAAAGCACAAAACGCATACAGTGTTCCTTCTATTCACATCTTCTCACTTAAAATATGTAGGTACGACACAAGTTTTTCATTCTTAGCATAATACAAAGTAACTCGCATTTCCCATCGCATCGCAGCAGGGCAAGTGAAATGAAAGTGAGAAAATTTGAAATGACTTTTCCAAAAGAAGCAGTAGCAGACCGACCCAGTAGTAAAATGCAAGTAAGGCCAGACCAAAAGAAAAGCTAGTCAAGTCAAATGCAGATAACTTCTTCGCTAGATTTACTTTCACTATTCAACGAACGCACATGTTTAAAAAACTAAAATCTCACATATACGCCTACAATGCACAGTGCATGTATGCCTCTCTCTGTTTGTTTCACACAATTCACTATTCTTCTTCTTCACTTTCCTTCGTCTTTAAGTTTTTCTCGTGATCATGTGTAACTTTTTTGCACAAGTTTTTTTCACCCATTTTCCGGCTCTTTCTTATTTTCGCACTATTTACATATCAAGTAGATACACAAAACTTACGCAAACTAAACTTCGAAAGAGAGAGTTTCTTCACTTTTCCTTTAGACTTTGTGTCTGTCTCTGTACCTATTTCTCTAAGGAGTGCCTAGTGAAGCACAGATAAAATATATCTAGTACCAAACCAACATAAGGTAATTTAGTAACGAAAAGTAAAAGCAGAGAATCCGTTTTTTAAACTCTCTCTCTTCTCAACTTACTTTTCTAGTTGAGAGGATGAGTATTAGATAGTGTGTCTATTTTGGTGAGGCTCAAGCTATCTTCCTCAGGGAAAGCTTTGCCAAGAAGACTGCCTGATGTCTGGCAGGCCATAGTACAGATATAAAATATTAGTAGTACACATAGCTGTGTGATGGAGATATAGAGAGGTAACTCTCTGAGACTGAACCGGCACGACTTCTAAAGACCGATTTTTCAATTTTTTTCATGGAACTTCAAATTCAAATTGAGCTTTTTCATGTGTAGTAAATCAAGTTTTCCTCGTATAAATCACATCACATCCCTTGTAAACACTGAGTATTCGTATTATCTTTCACTGAACTGAATAAATTTGGCTGAGATGATGATGATGAGAACCTCAGATAATTTCTTAATTAAGTTGGTTGCTTTTAGATGAGCACTGTGAGATGAGATGATAGCTTTTGTTGATTTTTTGGTTTGATAGTAAGATCTGTGTGTGATCTGGATGAAATTTATTCATGAAGAGAGTTCAGAATTCGCTAAAACCCCTGCTATCACTTTCACCATGAATAAATTAAGTTGTGTATTCAAGCGGAAGGGGTATATCAAAAAGTTGAATAGGCAGTTTTCCATACAAGGGAAAGGCGGAAGACTTATTTAATGAGGTTTCTCAACTTTGGAAAACTTGTAATACTGACTTTTGTCACTGTCATGATTCTTTTGATAGTGTGCTAAATACACTTTCGTTTAAGAGTGTTTTTATAGTGAACAGACGGGAGAAAGAAAACGATGAGTCATGAGTCATCGTAAAAACTGGATATTTATACTTTTCTCTGCTTTCACTCAAATTGTATTGAAAAGTCAACTTGCTTATATTTGTGAGCAGGTTATTGTTCTGTCTTTTACGCTTGTCCTTTTCACACTGACTGTAATAACGATTGTTCTGGAAGACTACTCATTTTCACTCTACTATATTGCTAAAGAATAAAGTTTAGTAGTCAAACTATTTAATGTTTTAGTAGAAGCAACTTTATATAGAAACTCTGAATGTCTGTCTGTGTCCCTCTAATTAGGAATTATAAAATGGTAGTACATTGCATGCAAGAAAGTTACAACACTACTAGTCAACACCTGCTTACCAATAATTCATTTTCTCTTTCTTTCTCCGTATGAGACTGAAGAATAACATGCGAAATCGATTTGCTCCCTAATATTTAAGTGGTGGCAGAGCAATAGGTAGTTAGTGTTGCATGTTAAGTATGATGATAATGATGACAGTGCCCGTAAAAGAAAGTGAGATGGAATGAAAGGGAAAACATTTTTACAACTCACATATGTACATGACGCTACCAAAAATAAAATGCACGTTTGTGAAGTGCAAGCGCTTGTATTTACGTTGTTTCATGCAGAGAAAAACATTTTATTGTGAAACCATGTCGTGTTGTTTAGTATGCTTATATTAAAAACGGCAAGAAATGTCATGAGAAAAAAATGAAAAGAAACGATTTTCTAACGCAATGAAATTGTATTATTTAGAAAAAATATCAATATCCTATATGTATGTATATAAATGCATTGAATTATTTTCGTGCTTGCCAAAAATAAGCTAGAATAGTAGAGAAATATACGTGTTTCCTTCCTTAGCATTTTAGCTTGGCATGCCGAAATCCATAGATCGGATGTGGACAGCACAGCAAGAGCAGGCTACCCGCCTCCCTCCTCCCACATAAACTTCCGGGAGTCCAGCAATGCCGTGTTTGTTGTCAAAAAGTGTTGCTAAGCTCAAGTCGAAGAAGGTAAACAAAAGAACAAGGGCTTAGCTATGTTTAGCTCAAAAGCGTTGGTTCTGTTCTTATCGGTGGCATGCATGAACAAGCACAGAGGCACTCACTCACTCCACTTGTATGCGTGTTAATCCAATTTTGACTTCAAAAAAGAAAGTAAGATGGCATTTAAAGATTCGCAGTCAAGTGAAAGCAAAATTATGAAGCAAAAAAGTATATATGCTTATGAAACTGAGCACTGAATGATGTGAATGTTTTCAGTACAAATTAATCAAAAGCTTAGAGTTTAATCTTCAATATACTCATGATTTTTATTTCTAAACATCTACATGCATGCATACATGTGCACATCGCCAAAATGCGCAAGTTCTTGGTTTGCAAGTATTCAAATGAAAGTTATTGTTATACAAAGCATGAAACTTGTGTCGTAAACTTGCCAAAATTTAGCAATCAGACTTAATCGTACCTTATGAGAGTATCTGTTTCAGTTCAGATAAAAATAATTTTCTACTGTCATAAGTCAGTACAACAATATAAATCTAGACAGTGTAAAATCGCATTGTAAATTATGCACAATGATTCACAACCTACACCAATGGTAGAAGACAGACGGTCACATTACGATCCAGGACTACGAAGACTTCGATTGATAGTTGACAGACCTAGAAGTTCAAATACAGCGATAATCTATGGCAACCTTTAAGTCATGTGCGTTTGAATTTATCTTTTGATACTCAATTTCATACGATGACCAATCTTTTTTCCTGAAAAATATTATTGATATCCAACTTTTTAATATCTCTGCCTCCGCATTGTTTGCAAGTCTTGGCTCCAGTCCGCAGTAGATTTAGTAGGTGCATAAATATTTCCTAGTCAGGTCCACGATGTTTCAAGCAGCAGGGTCTTCCCCCAGAAGAGGTCCAGACAATCCGTCGAACGGTAACGCTGAGATGGACAATTCCAGGTAAGATTGATATGAATTTCGGAATATAAGGCATATTAGGACATATAATGCAACCCCTTCCAAAAAGTTCCTTCACCCTTATAATTTTCCTACTTATTACAGAAATCGCAATCAAGAAAACTATAGAGAAAACGTTCGAAGCTTAACTCCACGAGAACAGTATCAACGACACAAGCAAGCCCAACGCCCACGAAATCTGTTCAAAAACATGTCCGACATGCCAGCTCATTATTTCCCTCCACACATTTCAGACCATGGTCGCTGGGAAGGTGGGGAGAACTGTATTATTCCAGGATTCAATGGACCTCCTCGCTTTGGTGGACCTCGCCGGGGGTCAGACAAAGAACTACTTGGTTTTCACTCCCTACCTGTATTGAAGCAGCCTATGAAGACTGTTTGTGAAGGAGGGGACGGTATCGTGGATAAAATTCCAGAGGAAAAATACCGCATGCAACTAAGAAACTTTCCAGACCTGCCCACCGTGGCTCATGAAAAGATCAGGGATTTTGGCAATGAAATCGTGGCTTGTTATTCGGTGCAACTTTGCAAATTTTTCAATGACTCGTTGATTGAAACCACGCCTAATAGCTATGCTGTTTTCACAAAGAAAAATCGCACAGGTTTGTATAATTCGGTGTTTTTGTTGCATTCTGAGAATTTTCTTTGATTATTAAAAAAATGTGTATATTTTCTTACATTTACAGCTCAAAGATGGCTAATGGTCTTTAAGCATGAAAGAGGACGGGTTAACGTTACATACAACAAACTTCTCACAAACCAGTTACTGGTCCGTTGCCTAAACTCAGTGTCTGTTGAAGTTGAGCCCGCAAGAAGTCTCTCCAATCTTCAGCAAGAAAACTGTGTATTCACATTCAGTAATCACACCGAAGCCAACAAATTCGTGCATGACATTCACGAAAGCCAAACCATTCTTTGGAACCACCGAGAAATGCTGACAGAGCAGTCAATGAGAGGACAACAACCTGCTGAGTACTTTATGGAAAATCCCAATTACGGATATTACTCCCCGAGACCGTTATCTGCAAGATCACCAGCAAGCTACATGATGGTTCCCTCAGATATTCCGCCTTCACTCACTCCAAGAATGAAAGGACTTCCTCCAATTCCTCAGCAAAATAGGCAGAAACGTTCTCCCTTCACTGTGAGTGCTCGTACACCGCGAGCAGATTTGGATGAAAACTGGAGGGGTACACCAGAGTCTATCACCGTTGGATCGGCAGAAGTTGGAACACAAGTTCCCACGCCAAATTCGGCCACACAGTCGCCAATGAGGAAAAGGTCAAAGGGAACCAACAAAGATAATCATTTAGGAGCCAGCTCTGTTGGTGGTGGAGATGGGGACTTTGTGTATAACAGTCTTACTCATGCGATGGCATTGCAGCAAAATGTTACACCAAGCTTTAAACAAAATTGTACACTGGAGGCGAGTACGATGAATGAAGTTTCAAATGGAAGAAGGTTTCAGGCGTCTGAAGTGCTTGTCAGTAATAAACGAGATGTAGGAACTGGTGGTACGTTAGCAAAAATAGTTCAATCATGTAATTTATTAGAGATAACATGACACTCACTCAAAGTCAATTGTTCCCTTTTTGTTTTGTCTCAATTAGCCCCAGACGAAGAATTTTTCTCGTTAGGAGCAGGCGAGATACAACTGATCGACAATGGAGAAGATCAGTTCGATGAAATTAAGTCGTACACTTCTAGTGGACAATTAATGTTTTCTCAAATTTTATTTGGGTGGAATAAAGTGAGAACTGCTGAGGGATGTCATAATCCAAGAGTTCGTTGGTGGATTGGAGCAGCAGTCATTGGAACAGGGTCAAAAAATGGGGAGGCACCTAGAATACGGGAGTTTAAGGCAACTTTTGCAGATGAAGAATCAGCGAATAAGTTTGCAGAATTATTTCAGGAGGTAAAAGTCGACTTTGTACAAATGTTTTGTATATTATTGTAATGTCTTTGTTCATAATAATTGTGATTTTGAATTTTTTGTAGGGAGCCATCAAAGGCAACAACCCTGAAGTACGAAAGAAATATCTGGCTCAGTCCCTACGAGTATGATAGGGTTACATGCATATATACAACGATATTGTTTCTGATAATTACATTTAACTATTTCTAATTTAACTCACCGGAGAAGCACAAGAGTAATATTTTAATGAACAGTAAGAACCCTTTATTTTGATTGACAAACAATCGAAACCCGAGAAAAAATAATAAACTTTAGCACAAAATGTATTTTTAAATTGTTTGATGATGTGGGAAATGGCTATACTACATGATTTATATTAGAAGATAGTCTTGTTGATTTATATTTTTAAAATACTCATTTTATTTCTGTTTGTATTTGAAATTAAAGTATGTTTGTTTTTATGTAGTGTATATTTTACACATATTTATTTAATGTGCATGGTTAATGCGAGCATATTAATTTTAAGAACTCTTTTTAAAAACATAAATCCATTCAGAGCATGACAGTTTGTTATTTCCACTCATAAATGTTTGCAGTTGTTTTACCGAGCTGTTTTGTATATCTGTATGAGCATGTCATGCGACGAAGCATCTTTTATCGTATTGCGGCGTGTAATACAAGTTATAAACTACATTTATTGAAGTCAGTAAACTGAATCATAACATTTATTCAAATTTTTGGCTTACCGTTACTAGATGTTTCATAACGGGCGAGTCCATGAGCGACTTGAGGAAGATGAGATCAGTGTTTTGCTGATTCAGGGATGCTATGTGTTCCCTGACCGTCTGGAATGCAGCTGAAAGAAATAGAACATGTAATGCTTAGTATACAGAAATTGATGGAATAGTATGGAATAGTACTATAATTTAGGTTTAATTCTATTTTATCTTTAGTACATAGAGAAAAGTAGAATTTTTAATTAAATAATTCACGAGTGAAGCCAGTTAGATTAAGTGGAAACACGCAAACAAGAATTTGCATAATTTTCTCCAGCACCAGCAAACATACTACCAGAACAAAATGTTAAGAATTCGAGAGAACAAATTGTTGGTTTTGTAATTTGTCTTCAACATCTGCATCCAGATAGTACATAAGTTTCAGTTGTAATCAGTACCGTAAACTAAAATATTCGTTGGAACAAAAAGTAGGGGCATTCTTCAGTTGCTCATCCGTAGTGACAAATGACTTATGGTGAAGGTGATGAATGAGCAGTGTTCTACAGATGGCTTATGCATGTTCGCTTCAGTAAATTCTCCCATGAAGAAGGACAACAAAACTAAACTGTTTCCTAAAATTGAATAATTCATTTGGAAGGGGTCCTTCTTGTTCTGACTTCTGTATTCTGACCAAATTTTTTTTATGTATGCAACGGAAATTATAAACGTAAACTAGAGGAATCCAATTTATTCCTTTCGTTCGTGTAATTAGGGTCTGGGATGATAAACGGTAATTTTGACCTCGTATGCTGAAGAATGGACTGGTATATTACTGTAAGATGTCTACAATTTTCAACCGTTTCCACACTGTCCTAAAACTAGAGCAATTAAGTCTAGATTCTTTTAAGAAGGTGAGTAATTGGCAAGAAATGGGAGTAGATAAGCTGTAAGAGTTGAAAATGCACCAACAGCATAATCATTTTGCTTACTTTTAATGAATTTTATAGTCTTATTTACGCGTGGCATTGAAAAGTTTAGCCAAATAATATTTTTTCTTACTGACTTTGTGAGGATGTTATATATTTGAAAATAACGAGGACCTAAAAATTCTCAGTAAAGTAATTTGGAAGTCAATCTAGTTGGAAATTAATTTCGAACTATTTCATATAAACCATCAGATTTCTCCACATCCAAAAAACGCAATTCTGATTATGAACTGCTGTTGTAAGAACTGACGACGTCACTAAATAAACTTTCGCTTCTGAATTTGGACTTCCCAAATCAAATAATCTCGCTCACCAAAAATATTACCCGACCAAATTATCTGCAGATTAAAAATACATACGCATACTTGCATTGGTTCACATGTGAATTTATGGTCACAGTTGGTGAAAGTCTGTGAAGCCAAAAAGAATACAAAAAATGAAGCCTCGAAAACTTTGTACTGTGCTGTGATCAAATCACATTGTCCAAAAATAATCATTGTAGCCTTTTAAAATGAATACACAAGTCATGTAGCAGATGTCACCGTCCAAAAGTTCAACAGTGAAACTGTTTTATATATGGACAAGCATTTCTGTATCGTCTGCAGTTTCCCGGATTTTCAGATAATTTTCCGATGAATTTTAAATATACATACATATAAATATACCACTTGAATCATCACAAAAGCATTTAGCTAAAATGATAATGCAGTTATTGACTTTGACATTATCGTCATGATTTTGATATCATTTGTAAATAGCTTTGCCAAGAAATTGGTAAAGTTTAGGAAATACTACTATTCTTTGGGGCATTATGATACTTTATTTTAAATTGCAACTTGCATTCTTTCACAACCAACTGGAGACACGTTCTCTTACACTCATTTATTTTTAGAAGTTAAGTTGTGGATAAAGTAAAGAACAAGTACAATTTGTCAAAAATTGTTTTGTCATTAACTGATTCGCGACGATGTTAGTACGGATCGGATGGTACTATAGATTGAATTTTCATCAAGAGTTTTGTATAGTTCTAGGTTGAAGAAGCTGAAGAAGAGTAAGTTGGTACGGAATTGCCTTTCGTGAAAAATTAATTTTAAAACTTACAGTAATTATTTCTATTTTCTTCCGTTCTTGTTTTCATGTCTCGCCATGTTTCACTTTTTACGATAAGCACAGATCTATCATTATCTACACCTATTTACCTACGTTATATTGGGGCTTGCTGGGATATTTAAAAAAACTGTCGTTGTCATGGTTATACATATGTATGTATGTATGTATATTTTTCTTCATATGCGATTTAAAAAATTACAATTTTTAAACAGTGTTATTTTTAGTGATGTATTTATACTTAAATTACACACGCATTATCAATGATAATAGGACAAGGGTAGAAAATTGCGAAATATTTTCTGTGAAGTCACTACTTGAGCATCATACAAATAGTCTTTCTTGTTTTCAACTTGAGGATGAGGAATCAATATCGAAAACTATTCTTCGGTTTATATTGCTTGTTAATGTTCTGGATTATGTCAATAACTTTTGATTTTACTGGTGAAAAAAGGTAAACTGACTTTAATTGAAAATCAGGAAAGTTTGAAAAGCATGTTATTTTAATGCATTGTGTTTATGTGACACGTGTATTTGTATGTTTTTATAATCAATTTAACTATATTAAAAATAGTGCTAAAACTTTATATTGCAGAGTGATTATGACTTTTGGTCAAAATGAAACTTCATATTTAAAACAAACCATCCGTATAACTTCAGTGGTATGTACAAAGCCTTCGACTACAACTCCACGAGAAGAAGGGGCAGTTTTAATCAAATCTGCAATTATTTCTGCCATGCTAAATAAAGTGGCTAGTTTGGAGTTTCACTTATTTTTGGAACACATGGAGAGGGACTCTGTATATTTTTCGAATAAGCTTCGAGAGTTTGGTTATCCTTTCAAGGATTTTAAGATTAAACTGATTTTTTATTCGGTGGGGCATTTCATACCGAAGAAAGTTAAATATTTGCTGTATCATCCGAACATGTTGAGGTGTACCTATGCCAAGTTATATTTACCGGTACATACATACATACGTACTTATATTTAAAACAAAAGATTTTTAAAATGCGCCTAGTAATTCTGAAAACAAGATTATTGTTTAAAAAATTGTTTGACTAGATAGCGCTACCTCAGCTAGATGCTGTGATGTATCTTGACACGGATTTCATTATTACCGGAAATGTGGCCAAAATATGGGCACAGTTTGATGAAATGAATGAGCACCAGGCTATCGGCATGGCCCCTGATTCGGAGCCGGAATGCCCTCATACATCTGACCAATTCAAAAGTATGTCATTACAGATTTCGAAACAAATTGTATTCTTGCTCGCAATTGCCATTCCATTATATTTATCTAACGTAGCCTTCTATTATCCTATTTATTAGAAATTCCATATCCGCCGCCGAAAGGCTTAAATGGTGGCCTAGTTTTAATGAATCTGACCAAAATTAGGAGCAAAGAAGTAAAATGGCAGGAACGACTGAAAATGTTTTCTCAAAAGTTCGGGAGAAAAATAAAGGAAAATCTTAATGATCAACAGCTACTAAATGTCTTCCTGTACTACTATCGAAACCTTTTGAAAGTTGTCCCTTGTCAGTTTAATTTCTTCTTTCTTCATTGTAATTACGGCCTTTATTGCAAAGCTGCCGAAGAGGATCCAAATGGGATTCAAGCTCTTCACGGGGCATTTTACAATTTTGAAGAAATCAGGGAATCCAGAAAGCACATGGATGGGTCCTTCAGAGGAATTTTTGTAGCATATAAAAATGTAAGTACATCAATTGACAATGTACTACACTGCTTTAATGTGGATTCATTTATGAATTACAATTCTTAACGTTTTGGTTTAAAGATTAACTTGAACCGTGCTGATTTGGACCTGAAACGAGATTTAATGGAGCCAATACGCTTAATGCAAACACTTCCGGTTGGGGGAAACTCCTCAGATGAACGTTACGCGTACAGATGCATTGGAACAATTGATAAGCTACTTTACAAAAATTATTTCGCACAAAATGATACAGCAATCCAGTCTTGATAAATCTGGAATACTTTTTTAATTGTTTAATTAACTTGTTAATTAAGAGTTTTGGCTTGTTTTCTGCAACATAATTATTTCTTGATCTAAATTCCGGAGGAAACTCTTTACATTTTAATTAGGAGTTTAGCACGTGTAATTACTTGAAAACAAGATTAAAAGGATTTACTACAATAAAGCTTTACTACGGACAAAAAACAAAGAACTATTTACAAGGCACATTGAGCTTGTTTATTTGATTCATTATGATAATTACCTTTGATAAACCAAACAGATGGAAAATATTTCTTGGAAAGTTGAACGTTTGCCGATTTCTTTTGAATTTATGGTCAGGTACGCGAATTAAAAGAAAAATTAGAGGATTTGTGATAGATACGCTTCTTAAATTTGCTACGTTTAGTTAGTCCAATAAAAGTTAACATGTATTACAAGATGCATCATGTATTGTATCTGAAGCATATTAAGTAAATCCATGCCAAAAGAGAGCGACCTACCATTTAGTTAAGTCATTAAGGCTAATCTGATTTGGCAATGGTGAGTGGTGACGAGTCAGAGTCTGCTACGTGATCTTGGAATTGGGATGGTTTCGGTTCACCATCATCAACAGTTTTCTTATTCTTGACACACAAACATATTTGTAGTATGTGCTACGAACGCACTCGTTTTAATAAATCAAGCTTTCACTTTCTTTTTTGGATTACTCCTGCAGGAAAAAAATCTTGGAAACCACATACGTTAGGATTTCTATGTAATGTAAATTAGCGGATTTCCTAGAATTTTTTCTGTAATTACTTTGTTTATCTGTAAACATCATGTCATGCATCTGTCCCAAAAATGCATGTTGATGTCACGCAGTTCTTTACGTTTTTACAAGTTTAATATGCGCAAATAATATGTGTAAATTTGTCTCATGCAAATTTCCCATGAAATTTTTACAATAGTTTTTCAAACAGTTCAAAAAAAGCTTTACTTGTAATTTTCCATGTTTCATATCATATCCCATTTCCCTGTGGTGTCATTTTTAACCATTTCTAAAACATTTTATGAGTCATCATGATATCATAAGGAAGCGTGTAAACATGGAAAGTTGGCGTTCCATCACTAATTTAATAGTTTTCAAAACCATCCTGTCATTGTCTTTTTCAATCTCAATTCAATAAAATTAAAAAGTGTACACTAAAATTGTACACCAGAGACCAATACTTCGAATTTATTGACGTAATGCAGTTCACTGAGATTCGTAGTTTACCAATTTTTCTAGAATGCAAGCAAACCCAATATCCATCTGCTTCCTCAATTTTTAGTAAGTAATTTTTCTCAAGAAAAAAAATCTAGCGTTTTCTTATCCTTGTCACTACAAATCAGCGTTCAGTTGACATTTATTGCTATCAACAGTGTTGTAATTTGATACCATATTGCTTACCGACTACATAAATCCAAATTTCATAAATCATGTCACATATTAATTTTTAAATCTGAATCTGATTCTGAACTTTTTTCTGAACTTTTTTCTGATGTACGTGTAAGTGGAAGTGACTTCATTACATGCAAGCATGGTTTATTCGATTTAGATTAGATATAATGATGATGTACTGAGTTTGATGAATGAACAAACAGTTTATTGTTTGCTGATATACTTTTAATGTTTCATTAGCTTATCATAATATTTTCAACCTATTCTGGCCTTTGACCTTCCATGTCACTAGTAGTATCTAGTCACGTACTATCTCATGCATCGTCAATACTTATCTAGAAGAGAGCGAGTTGAAAGAATCTATCGAATATGATAATACTCGAAACATAACAATCCAGTTAAACACCGTAGAAATCAAGCAAATCAAGTTAAGAAAGGAACCCCTTTTCTGCTTCTTTCTACAGTCCCTTTCAACTAAATACTTCGATTTCAAAGAAAACCTATTTATTATATCAATGTTTCTTTACTTTTCAAAATAAAGATCCCAAATGGATCAAAAAATCAACCCTAAAAACAAACAATTACATATTTGCTGGGTACATAAATTATACTCTTTGTATGTGTGTTTCCGTAAAGTTGTGTCAAAGAATTCCTTTCTGCTAAGCTGCATTCAACATTGTAAACTACAAGATTGTGAAATGTTAAATCTCATATCTATCTATATCTACATGAAATGATGATAGCATAACATGGGAAAACAAACCAGCAATCTACTATGATCTAATGATCTTCCGGAAATCCCTCCGCGTTCCTCTTAGTAAAATGCACACAAAGTTTAATGTGCAAAAACGGTTGTGTGACACTTTTAAGAAGAGCTTCTTTGGCACATTCACAATAAACACCAACGAAAAATACATAAAAACGCATTAAAATGTCTGGCTTTCCTGGCTGGCTTGGGAGATCACGTCATTTTATTGTCATAATATTTCCCTATAAAATCATCTTGAAAGATGTGCATACCAGTTCAAATCGACAATCAAAACTGAAGCCAAATAATGAAATTATGCAGCCTACGCAAACTGTACGCAAAAATGCTATTGTTGATAACAACGATTACATATGCCTTGCACATTTCCTTTTTCAAAAATTACATTTTATACAGGTTTACAACGCACATCAAAAGTTCAAGTTATAAGTAGACACATTGATCTTTCACATGTTGGAATTGGAACACAAAATAAAATTATACACGTAAAAGGAGAAAACTTTCCTTACAGTCGCATTTATTGGAATTGCATGCGGCATTTTATCATTGGCTAATATTCTTTTAAATTATCAATAAGAAATTGAAAGCAATTTTTTAAAGGTGTGTGTCTTAACATAACATAAGCATATATGTATATTTATACTGCATTTAGCAGGTATGTTCTATGCACACATTGTAATAATATATATATTTTTAAATTAGGCTTTCAGGTCCAAAATCACTGCATAATTTACAATCAAAATTAACTAATCGTCACACGATATGTAAGTTGGTTTTTAAAATCATGCATACATTTTCAAATAGATCAAAGTCTAATTATAAACCAACTCATCAACTAAAACACATATATATGTACATGAGTTTATGACTATTTAGGGATCGTAAGGAAGATTTTCCGGAAGAAATCCCACCCCCTCTACTGGACGAGGAGGAGGAGAATGAAGTAGTAACTGAATATGAAAATCCAAATTTCTACGAAGAAAGTGAACTGGGGCAAGAGGAAGAAGAATCTGCAACCCACATTATCAGATTTTTCCAAGACATGTAGCTATTTTTTTTTAACTAACTCAAACTTATTAAAACCTAATGTTTCCAGTTGTTATTATTAATTTTATATGCTTCGATTGCAATACCTTCTGTGCAATTTTTCAGAAAAAATAAGCAGTTTGATGAATTTGGTGGAGCTAATAACAGTAGTCAGTCTATGCAAACTACACAATCTTACAATAAAACAGGGGAAACCGAGGAGGAGGAGGGATCTCAATACGATTCCATAAAGGATTCATTAATGGAGTATGCAAGTTTTGAGAAGGAATATAGTGAATTGGATGGAGAGATGGATTGCGAATTCATTGAGTGTCCAGTAATGGAAGAGGAGGAGTGTGACTACACTGATTCAACAGTATTGGATGATGAATTTGATTACAACGAGCCTTCATTTGATGATGACTCTACAATGCTACGATTAGATGTTTCCACATCTTACCAATCAGAGGAGTTGAATGATATTCTCGACGGGGCACCTCCAGCTTATCAGAGTTCTCGGCCGGAACACAGCCGCTCACAGAAGAACACTCAAACTGCTGAGAAATCTGAGAGCAAGATTAACGTGAGAACATCATGTCCAGAGAATTTCCCGATTCCAAGACTGGATTGTGACTGCCCTCAAAATCTGTACCACCAGTACAGTGTTCCGTCTAGTCATTCTCGTGATAGTAAATTGCATAGTCAATGTCAGCAAGTGAATTTCTCAATGCCAAGACTGGACTGCGACTGCCCTCAAAATCTATATAATAAGTATAATGTTCCATCCTGTCATTCTCGCGATAGTAAATTGCATAGTCAACCTCAGCAAGCCCAGTTTCAGCATCCTCATAAATCCCATAAAACTCCTCCGAAAAAAACAACACCAAAAGATTTAAACTGTGACAATTGCTGTCAAGATAAATCTGTTGATCCTTGTTTTGCTGATAGACCACCTTGGAATAACTATGTATGTAAATTTTTCATTTTTTTTGTACAAATATGACAATGAAATTAAATAGGACCATTTTCTTTTTAGGGAAATGGAGATTCTGGTAATGAGCCTGGATGGTGCCACTGCCAATCTAATCTTATAAAACTTCGATTAGACCAGTTTCTACAAAATTATAGAGAATGCAAAGTCGATCCATGTTTCCAGCCCACGCAAATTATTGGCGATGACAAGGGCTACCTATTTGAACGTCCAAAGCAAATAAGACCTCTTTGGGGTTTGCCATCGAACCAGTGGGACATTGATGCAATGAATGGAAAAAGGCCTTACAGGCAACTCTTTTCTGGACCACCGAAAACCCGTATTTGACTTATAGTCAAATGTTAATTATATCATAAAGTACTAATTGATTATATCATTACGGTTATGGTTCCTCAGTTTAAAAAATCCGTTTTCTCCCATTTAAATTAACAGCCCTACCAACATTTTTCCAACCCCTGACGTCATCCATGGCGGAAAGTTGTAAAGAAGAAGATAAGGAGTTTAAGGATAGAATGCCTTTCCCTATTTTACATTGCTGTGACTGTCCATGTTGTGACTGCTTTGAAGATTGCTGTCCAAGGAAATGGTCTCGAGGAACTCACCGTGATTTTAGAGGCAGTCGACCAAAGGGAACACCTTTTACGGTAGAGCCACCGACTCAAGAAGATCCACTCATTAAAATGTTAATGGAACAGACTCAGGTTGTCTTTAATGAATTCCTTGGCAAGAAAATTCCAATTATATGGATATATGGTCGACCTCAAAAATCAGTTGCTGCTGTTAGAAGGAGATATTGTTTGAGTCTTGCTGAGACACATGGATTTACTTATATTTCGTTGGATGAAGAAATTGCCATTTTGGCAGCTAAAGGATCTCGAGCAATTAGAGGTAATTTTCTTTACTATAATTCATAAATTAAAATTGATTCATCAAAAGGTAATCAGTAATCAATCATATTTTCTTTTTTGTGCTTTTTAAAGCTGGCAACCCATTTTTTGAGGGATTTTCTGCAGTTGAAAGACTAGCAATTCCTGTTTGCATTAAGCTTGTAACCGATCCAAAATACTCTTTAGATCGTTTTGAAGCAATGGAAATGCTAAAATTTCTTATGCTTCAATACTTTCCAACAAATGGATATATCATTGATGGCTTTCCTTGGGACACTATCGACAACGAAGATTTTGAAAGAATATTTTATCCCATTACTTGCGGACTTTACTTTTTAGACGCCAGTTGGACAACAAATAAAGCTGAACCGCCCGAGGTGATTCCACCACTATACTTTAGACGAAGTCAGGAATATGATGAAAATGAAGTGGAAGAAGCTTGTGGAAATTTTGGTCTCAAAACTCTAAAAATAATTGGAGCTGAGCAGTTGTTGGATGATGAGGAGAAAATATTTGCTTTACATGCAATTCTAGACGAATATCTTGAAGCATACGATGAAGTTTTGGAAGGAAATGAAGATGTTCTCAGGGATAATAACTTGGAGTTTCAAACTTTTGGTGAGACAGTTGGTTATGGTGTGGATCTTGCGGAGTATATGAAACGCAAACAAGAAGCTGGCAAGTGTAAAATCATTTAAAGAAAATTTACACAATATACAAACATGGTAAATTAGTAACAACATGTTTTTACACAGATCAAGAAGCTGCTGCAAATGCAACGGAACCACAGAAGCATTTCATTGAGTTAGAAACTTTGAAAGCACTGGGATGGAAGGGCGACGAAGACTTGAGCAAGTTTTCGTCAACATTATTTGACTTGGACAACCTCAAGGTAGTCCCATCCCAAAGGATGATATCACCGGAAGAAGATGACGAGGGTAAAGGTAAGCACAAGAAAAGGAAACACAGAAGACATCGTCATCGGGGAGATTCAGACGAATCAGTTGTTTGTGTGGATGGAGAACCTTGTCCAGAAAAGAAGAGAAAGCATCACAGAGGTCATGGAAGGAAACATCGTTGTAAATGCCGGTGTAGATGCCGTCACGACAGGCATAAAAGAGGGAGAAGAGGTACAGAAGACTATGATGATGTTGGGGATAATGATGATAATGAAGATTTTCCACCAAGACGAAGTACTGGACATTCTTCGCGATCTCGAAAACCAAGACATGGTTCTGGCGATGATGACGACGACTATGGAAGTGAAATGCCTGAAGATCAGACAAGTCATAGAACAAAGTCAAAACCTATTACAAAAATTGGTGGTAGGAAAGCAGGTACTAAAGGGGGAAAGCCTAAAGAGTCGGAATCCGAAATGGATGAGGATATGGATCCAAGTGGACCTTTCACTACGGATAAAAGATGGGGATATAGATCGACCAAGAGATTGGGCAAGCATCCTACAGTTCACATTCCTCGTTTAAGTACATCTCACCGTAAAACGGATTTGACAAAGAGGGAAGATGAAATTGATCAAATTACAAGAGAAGGGACTGCAGTTTATGCCCTACCTAATTTGCAATCTCATGGAATTCCTGATCCTTACAACACACTACCTCATAAATCTGAACAAAAGCCGGGCGATTATTTGCAAGATTTCCCTGGTCCAAGTGCACCGGACAGATTTAGTAAAATAAATAGGACGGAGACTCAACCAGAAAATGCTCCTAGTGCAACAACAGCTTATACTCCAGAGCCTACTTCTGGACTCAGGGTAAAAAAATATATTCCATTTTCATGGAATTCATGTCGATATGACTGGTTTTCAATTAATTTTTGTGAACATTTTTTTCTAGTCCTTATTTTCGGATAACATGTCCCGAATATTGGCAAAGAATCAAGCAGATATTAGAAAAATTAAGTATGATAAGCTGAAGCAGAAAGTAGGACAAGTAGAGTATGAAATTTATCAGGATGATTACAGATCGCCGAAATACAGATTTTACAAAAAGTATCAGGACAACACACCTGAAGATTTAGTTAGGGAAAAGGAGAACAACGTTCCTTGTGCCAATTGCTTTGATAGTTTCAAACAAGCTGATCAGTTTAATAAGGGAGACAAGGTGAAGAATCTTTCTCATCTGAAACATGAAAGGAATGAAGCTAAAGAAGAGAAAGCACATCAATACGGAAAAGGACCTTTGTTCAATAGAATTATCTCTTGTCTTTGTGGAGAAGATAATGAAGCTGGTTTTACTATCCCAGGATATAAACCTGAGCCTAAACAAGAGGATAATACGGATTTAGACCAAATCGATGAGACGCCAGATTATAGGAAAAAGAAGGAGTGATAAAATGAAGAAAAAAAATGTAAAAAATGCTCCTTCGTTTGAAAATTAATTCGATTTAGATTTCAATAGATCAATTCAAAATCAACTAATAAAACAAAAGGAAAGCTTTTTAATTAGCTTTGCTTGTCATGTCCTCATTCTTTCATTTTAATCGGCATTTATTTTTGGTTCCTATTCACAAGACAAGGAAACGCACAGATTAGTTCTTGGAACTTTTTCTGGAACGTAAAGTGGCATTTTTTTTGTTGTATTCTCTTTTTGTTTTCAAAAACAAATGTGCAAATCTACAAGCACGATAAAATTTGAAATCTCTCCTCCGAACCAAATGTTTTACCGCATCATTACTCCGTTAGCTCGTTAACTTTTGTTTGCCAACCCATTTTTCAACTTCTGTGCAAATATATTCATTCATGCATGCAAAAATACTTTTAAACCTATAATTACACAAAAGAAGTAGATGATGATGATGATGATGACATTTTGTGCATTACACAGAAAATGGAAGTCGAAGAAAATAAGGAACAAAAACTATTTTAATGTTCCTTCGAGTAACGCACAAGGCGTACATTGTATAAAAACCGATTTCGGTTTCCGCTAACTTCCTACGCCCACTTTGTTTGTATTGTATACACTACAGACAATGCTTGCAAATTACAATTAAATATTATTACAAAGAAATACATATAAATTAAGTGTTCTTTTTTTTACCAAACTATTTTTTCTTGAGAAAAATGTAAGTTGACGGGCCACGACAAAGCCAATGTAAGATCCAATGAAAGCCAACAGACGCGATGCGAGTACCCAATATTTATTAGTTCTCTTTTTTTCTACTTTTCCAACTTTGTTTACTACTTTTCCCGAGAAAGAATGCTTATTGTCTATGACTTGGCTTTCCACTCTTTTTTACTGTTTTTATGTTTTTTATTACCGTTCCTCGTTTTTTTAGTGTATCGGTATTTATACGTGTGAACATCTTATGTGTCTCGTATTATATGACTGGCTTTTCATAAAAATAATCATATACACTATCCATGTCTTGGAATGTTCCCACTTCCCACTACTACTACAACCACCACCATTACTGTTCATTTTTACTGCTGCATAATGCTAATAATAGAACTACTCTGCGTATACTACTAACAACAACAACACTAAACAACTTTTCTAAAGTTTGGCAAGAGGAAGACGAAGACGGAGGAAAAAAAGACAAAAGAAATGAGATGAATTGAAGATCTTTTTGTTGAAGAGAAGTAGAAAGCCATGCAATACAGACAAGCTTTTTGTTTCATGGAACGGAACACTGAAAAAAAATGAAGGAGGATCTACTAGACTAGTCTCGACTTAAAGTAAAGTGGAAAAAATGTGCCTTCTTTTCATATTTATCTTTTTGGCTCATGTCATCATGATCATCATAATGTGTGTGTATGGAGCAGTATGGACCGACTACTAAACCACTTAAAAGCCTTTTTTCTCTCTTTCTCTGCATCCGACATTCAATAATAAATACACATCTACAAAATATATACCTAGAATACAACACTCACTTTCTCATGCAACCCGACATCTCCCATTCTGGCAAAAATTATAATGTTTTTTGGCAGAAAATGGCAATAGGAAAAAATTGGGCTTTGATGTTCAATGTGAATGTGTCTAAGCTGTGAAGTCCATGTCATCGTAATCGTGATAGATAAAAATAAAAATTGTGGTGATAATAGTAAAATAAATGTTTACAATGCTATTAGAAAGGCACGAATGTAATGGATACAAAAATATATATCATATTCCTTGAGCTTCCAGAGCTGAGTTTCTAAAAGTTTCTACCCATTTATTCCTTTGATAACTATAATATTCCAGTAAAACGTGCTGAATTGAAGTCATTTTGTCGCATAATAAGTATTCATCAGTGTGATAGTAAGTTTTCATAAAAAGCAAACCGTGTTTATTACCATATTGCACAGATCCAGAGAGAGGAATAGTGAATAGATAAGGTAAATCATTATAAAAAGAAAGTAAGCCAAATTATATATGCGTGGGTGGCTGGGTAGAAGTTTGTTTTTAACTTTCTTTTTTTATGTAACGTGCACTGCGTAAAAGTATAAATCAAAACTAGTTATATATTAAAGAAATTTATGATGATAAATGTAAACATTTAATGATTCTATATTAAGTATTAAAAAAGTTTGCATTAGGTCATAATCATAATGTACCAGGAAAACACTTTGATAATCGCATTAACATAAAGTAGAGGAACATATAAAGTCATTAATGGACTATTTCAGCTTTCAACAAAGTCAATTTTCCTTGAAAACTCCAACAACTTGTGTAAATATTTAGAATAGAATAAAGGCTCATAGAAAAAATACGATACCACTTAAACCGTAAAAATATTGTATTAAAGCAGTACATCATCATTAGAGTATTATTAATGGAATGTAAAAAAAATCAGATAAAAATATACTTATAGGGGGTATTAGAAACGAATGGATGGACACATGATATATTTAAAATGTTTACAGTTTACACATTACACAGTATGCTAGACAAATTAAATGAAGCCTCTCTTCTGGAAAGCGTTATCGGAAGGATGGCATGCTGTTCCGGATGAAATAGTAGCAACATTAATCAATCAATAGAAGAGGAAAGTCTATCAAGTTCAGTCTAGAACCACGATTGTTTATTAGGCTTCATGCAAAATGCATTTTTGTTGGAATGTACAGAAAAGACTGATCACTCAGAGATGAGTTATGACGATACTTGAATAGAGAAGAGAAATATAATGTGTGTAGTGGTAGTGTGTAAGATATTTGATCTATCAATCCACTGCAAGTTAAAAGCATCTTTATCATTTTCGTCATTCTAAACCATCTCACCCCACCAACTCAACTAGCTATGTTTTTTTTGCGAGTAATCACCAAAGTTTAAAATGTAAACATAGAAGAAGAGAAAATGTGGATTTTGAAAGGATATAAATAAATGAGCTACATGAAAGGTGGTGTATTAGGCAAATTGGATGTGTGCAAGAATTAAGGCAAGTGTAAACGGAGATTGGCCTTTATATTGGAAAAGATTAGGGAAAAGAGTGCAAGTTTGCACGTGTTATCATTTATCAGTAACACGAGTAACACTAGGCCTCTGTCTCATCTATCATTCTACAACTCTTGTTTTGCCGATATCGTACTACGTATTCATATGTGTATAAAATAACGATTTAAGTGTAAAGTATATTTTATCCAATTATTTGTAAGTTTATTAGCGTTCAAAAAATTATGCAAATATGCATTTATAAGATAACACTTTAACTGATTTTTAACAAAATTAATTTTACGACAATTTTCTTCAAAATTTAGCCTGTATTCACACCTTTTCTGGATTCTGTTAGAAACACATTTTTGGGTGAAAATTTATGCGAAGAGGTTTTTACAGTTCAAAACAGTAGAAATTAGCAACATAAGCAATCTTTAGATGCATGCAAGAACATTTTTGACCATGTATTCGCATTAATTTTTCAAGACGCATAAATGAAAACGTTGGATTTACGAAACATAATATATTTCTTCCTCTCTTGCCTTCTTGCTTTTTACATCTTTTATTTCCTGTACTTCACGTGAAGGAACTTTTCCATCTTTTCGTGTAGGATTTCTACTTTTGACCAAAAAGAATTATAAGGTCGCGGAAACAATTAAATTGACAGTTTAGTAACAAAAGCGTATTATTTTTTAAAAACTTTTTTACAATTTTCAATTTTCAATTACTTACCATTATCCATTTCCATCTCATTATCATACTCCTTTTCTTTTAAATTCAAATTCATCTCGAAAGAGTGTAGGAGCTTTTGACGGTCTTTCTTGGCACCTCCGAAAACCATTTTGGAAAGTACTTCCTTTTTGCTAATTGACTTTTAGCTTGAATATTTTGATATTTGAGCAAATTCAAGAAGTAAAAACTCTTTAACACATTGACACGCACGTGTGGTATACACTAATTAATTGAATTACTTAAAAAATAATTAACTTTTTATTATATAAGCGTCACCGACACTTAGTTGGATTGTTCCTGAAAGTATAAACGGGCGGAGTCACGTACATTTGCATTTACAGTTTAACAATTTCAGTAGTATAATGGCAGACTTTGATGACTAGTAGAAGCGTATTCCTGTATTAATTTGGCAAAATATGGTATACCAAAGTTTCCAGAAGTTTTTATCAAGTACTACAAAACATTTCGTTTGATCTTTTCGTAGCAATTCATTTTTCAACAGAAAGGGAGAGAAGAGGTTCCTGTATAGAACTTTTTCCTAACTCAACAAAGTGTAAAAATGTGAAACAAAGAGAAATAAAAGACCTCAAGTCAGGCGTGTATTTCTCATGCATTTTTCTGTATACTTTACTCAAATTTTGATTTAAATTTTTAAGCACAACGCAACTTTTATACTGAGTCCGTATTACGGACAACAATAATTGGGTTTGTTAGAGATTTGTTTGTTCTTTTGAAGTGGCTTTTCTACAAACCAGGAAAAGTGACCTATTGCATGACTTGACCTGCTTCATTTACTATAATTGGTCATGAAATAGATGACGAATGTTATAATTTCACAGAAGTCAGACTTTCATAGACATTGACTACACACTACATTTTAAAATGTTACATTTTTGTATAAAATATTTTTGGGTTTCATAAAAAATCGATTCTTTTCCGAATTCAATAAAATTTACATCAACAACGCAACGTTTTATTTCTTATCTGGTAAAAAAATAAGATTGTTTTGATGTGATCGTGGGCTGAATTCAAAATTATGGGCGAGCTTGTTTGTTTTTTTTTGTTTCAAAATGACATGAAAAAGAATGCAACTTTTTTTCTGTAAACCAGCCAAATGTTTAAAACGAAAGCCATAAGGTATTCCAAACAAAGTGGTATTATATATTTTTTCCAGTAATCATTCACAAAAACAGACAAGAGGCTTTACCAGTTGGATGTTCAAATCATGTACATATCTTTCTCAAACACCCTATTCTAAAGTATAATTCTCATTTTTTTCATGCAACTTTTCTCCAATCTTATATCTCATCTTGTTCTGATGGGGAGTTGAAGTACAAAATACAAACAACTAAACTCTCAACTCCCAACGCTCTTTCTTTTTTTTTTCTCAGTTTTCACTTGGGAATGCTCAAGAGTAATTTTATGTTGGGTATTTTCCAAAACTGGAGAGAAAATTTTTCCCTCAGTCAAACAAAAGACATAATAATATTTACATTCCAAAAAAGCTGGTTACATAGACATACAAATTGCAAATCAAGTAGAGCAAAGAATAGCCGGGTTTTGCGTGTGCTTTTGAATGATCGTGGTTTATACCAAAGTCTCAGCCACAAAACACCAAAATTCTGTTTCGTTCTGGAAACAAAACCAACCACAACTACAGCAGTAGCACTTTTGAGAGCCCAAAAACACAGCATGAAGAAGGCTGGCTAAAGATGTTCTTTTGTTTCTTCTAAAAGTAAAGAAGACTGAGAGAGCTGATGTGGTTGGCGGTGGTACAACTAAAAACCTACATGAAAAGCTTATATTTTTAACATTATAATGTACATGGATGAAAAAAAGTATATATAATTTGTTTCAATTCAAAAGGCTTCAGTGCAGTGGTAGTGGTGGTTGTATGGAGTATGGAGTGGAGTGAAGATGTAGTTAGTTGGAAACAACATAGTCATGGAAGAAACATGACAAGACAAGATTATCTGAAAAGGAATTCTTGGAACACTTCTCTCTCCATACAAGAAAGAGACCAAGATGAAAGATAAATTTAGCACAAGAGGCAACAACAACAAGGTTTACTTTTACTGTTTGCACACTTATCATTATGAGTTGTAACGTCATGGGTAGTGGTAGTATGAAAGAAAGAAGCATGGGATGGGAGTTGAGTAAAAGAAAACTACAAATAATAATGATTCAAACATAATCGCTTTTACAACTTGGTGCAAAAGCATATGCGCAAGCACAAAACACACTTAACTTCAAACATAATTTAGTGTTTATACTGACAACTGATATCCTTTTCAAGATTTTCTTTGAAGGATTGAAAATAGTCGTCATATTAAGGGAAGTCATGCGTGGTATGATCTATGAAAAATAATATGTAATTCAATTCATTCTTCTTCAGTCTGTAAGCCGAATGAGTTGCCCTTGCTCCCACTCTGCTCTTTTATCATTATTCATGTAACTTTACCACAAATGCTACACCGGTAAAGTAGACAGATACCGACCAGAAATAAGTGTTTTTACAAATCTAAGCTGCTACCTGATAAATTTTTACATAGGTGATGCCGTTTTTGTGGAGCTGTGCTTGTATAATCAATAATAAAAATGTACTGGTAACATAAAACTAAAAGATCAAGGTTGCATCATATTATCGTATCATCCAAAAATATGACAACATTCAACCAAAACAGTAAAAAAAATACGATGGGCTGGCTGGTGGCGGTATTACATTGGTATCAAATAGCTGTTTGCTGGCTTATATGGTAATAACAAAATCTCCTATAAAGAAGTCATCGTCTTCTTATCCGCCACAACCACCACCTTCATTGTCAGTCAGCAAAGTATATAATAGTCAAAGCTATTCATGGAAAAGATATTGCTTTGATTTGATACATCAAAACATGCACAGGTATTATTGCACATCTGCCTACTTGTATAAAAGTGCGAGTGTGTAATGTAAAAAAGGTAAGATTCCTTTACACATTAAAGCATACAAAAAAGTAAAACTAGTTTGTTTGTACATGAATTGGGGATCTGTTTGACGAGTGAGAGGATTTAAATACCTGACTTTTTCTTATTTCGCTATTTTTTGTTACGCATTCTTTTTTATTTCTTGTTGTTTGAAATGTTACACGTTATGTTATGGAAATGTCTACCATATCTGTCTAGAACAAAAGTGAGGAATCTCTATACAAAATGCGAGTCTGCATCTCTCTCTGCATCGCAAAACAAATTGAATATAAAAGGAAAGGGTTATGAACCTCTTCTCTTCATATCTGTTTCTCCTCCCTCGCTACTTACAACTTGCTGGAGTGTTTTTTTTCTTTGTGTTTTTTACTCAATATGTTTACCATGCATATGCATTAATGTTGCACATCGCATTTATTATCATCAGATGAAACTCTCTGCAGCGGTAATAATAATGTATGCGTTTTTCTCTGCTGCACAAATACACGAACCGCAAACCGCAGTCTTTCTTTTTATAACGAAACTTTACGGCTGAATTTGTTTTAATATTAACGTTGCGTTGTTAATTTTGTATTCATTTTCATACTGCTGGCTTTATAATAAAACCACAGCCACACAACTGCATCCAAAGTGGCAATGCACTAAAAACAACGTGCTGCACTGCTGTTAAATGAAAAGTAAATTAATGATTTTTTTCACAGTAAAGTCAAATATAAGTATACGAAATATTTAGCCGCAGCAGCAACAGAAACAGCACCTGCAGTACACTTCACACTAGAAGATAATTTTTACAACTCCTCCGCACAAAATTACATTTTTATGTTGTAATGTCGTAACCTTCTTTTTTAAAAGATGTTCTTTAGTGCTGCTGCGTTTTAACAAGTTAAATGAAGTAAGAAGTCGTAAAATCTTTGAAGTAGTGTAGTAATCCGAGAAACCGTTTTCTTCATGAGAAAGAAAAGGGGTTACGGGATACGACGGAATTTTCATGGGAAGCGTAATTTTTTTATTCTAACTCCTTTTACTTTACAGGCTTCCAATTCCACCACCTCCTCCGCAGTTTTTTCTGAAGAAGAACTAAATGAAACGCCGTTTTTTTCTCAGGTTGCGTAAAACGTAATTTTTGCCACTTTGTGAAAAAATTCCACTTATTCCTCTACTAGCTCATGTTTGTAGTCAACTCGTAGCTTTGTTCATTTCCCAGTCTTCTCCTCTCGAAATCAGCTACTCAACTCTCAACTTGGAACTGATGTTGTCAGCACTTTTCTAAAAACTCTATAAAGTCAACTCACAAAAAATGAGCATGCAGAATGCGAAGCCGGAGGAGCGTATTCAAAGAGCGTAACAAAAACGCTGCTTTTTGCTGTCGGTGTCGGCGTATTGAGGAAGTGAGAATAAAAGACGAAGATGATGACAAGAGAGGGGAACACACACACAGACAAACTTATACAGAGTCACAGTGCGTCATCATATCATTATCATTACCATGATCATAATCATGGAATGTATGTAGAACTAGAAGATTGGACAGGGACACCACTACCACCAAACTCAACGGGCGCTACAAAACTGCGAATCTTCCACAAGAGTTGCCGGAAGGAGCGGATAATTTATCCGACTGTTACTGTCTGCACAGCAAGAGAACACAAGCAATAAAGGAATCATACAACAAACATTGCTACGCTACAAAATTGCGACTATAACTGCATGTCTCTTTTTAACGATTACAACGATATTCTGGTTGCCCAATTCAACATGTACCATGTACCCAATAAGTTTTTCCGTTTCTGTAACTATAACTGTCTTTATAGAAGAGAAATCACTGCTACTGGCAAGATTCATTCATGTCCACGCTCTGTGCTATTATATGTATTCAGACTCTGACACGGAAAGGCAGTCAAGTCAGAAGGAAAGAAATGGCTATTGTTGTCCCATATTCCTGTCATCACCAACCAACAAACTAGACACATGAGGACGATGAGAATAAGAGTTTTTTCCTCTTTTTTCCCAAAAAAATCTAAACAAACTGGTACTTTTCCTATCACTCGGTTAGACGAAGGGAATAGATACTGGGAATAAAATAACCCTGCGAAATTCTCTCAAGCTGAAAGAAAAAAAACTACCGCAAAAAATGTTTTTTATATTATTCCCTTTTCACTCTTCCACTTCTCTTCACATATTGCAGATCGCATCCTTATTGTCCTTGTCTCTTTTTTTCTGCAAAAAAAGATTCACTATACAATACCAGCAGACATGTATACTCTCTTTAGCAGTCTGGTCATAACTGATTGTGAGAAAGCCTTTTTGCTCCGAAGAATACGAAGAGCGAAAAGAAGAATCTCTGTTGACTTGACTGACTTGACTACAATTTCACATGGTGCTGTACCACGGAAGATGGGAAGAAGATGAGTGCCTTGTGGTTCTGGTACTGATGCTGGCGCGGTGGTGGAGGTGCTGGGATGGATGGATAAGGAATCTGATATTTATTTTGTGTTGTTATTCCTCTGTTCACTAGCACTTGAGCTCATACGGAAAACTACTACAGATACTTCTTGTCTTCTTTTTGCATTTAAAGCAATATCGGAGAGCAGCGCAAAGGAATGGTATCAGCAACACAACCTCACTCCTCTTGTTGCAATTCTTCTTTAACAGGAAAGGGTGAAGTGAAATGAGGTAATATAAAGTTGTAGAGTTTTGTAGAAGAGTGGCAAGAATGGTGAGTGCAGATTCTCTGTTTAAAAACGTAACTCACTAGAAACCAGCAGACAAGTCTTATATATATTTTTTGCTAGCTTATTCATCTCATCTAATGCCATTGCCATACGCAATGGTGGTGTAACAAGCAAAAACCAACCACATGTAGAAAAAAACGAACAGTGAACAGAGAAACCCGAGAGTTTTTTAAATGTAATATCACGCAAGCTGCATGAACAAGAAGGAAGCTTACATTTTTACATTGTACACATGCTTATTTTACTGATTGTGTCTCAGTCGAACTATTCATGTAACAATGTACATGCATTTTTTGTGAATAGTCACCGTGTTGTATTTAGTGGTTGGTATCATTATCATCGTTTGCGTTTCATTTTGGCCAGCGAAAAATAAAGGCGAAACAACGCAACGAGAGTAGCATAATAACTATACTGAATATGTAGTAGGGAAAAAACGGAAGAGTTCCCCCTTTTACATCTCTTTAGGATATATCCAACCAAACTAACAAGCGTTATTGTGATTGTGAGTTATAGAAGTTTTGCCATTATTATTACCACGATACGATGGTAAGCAACGGCACGGCATATTGTGCATACGACATAGTGCGTGGGATAAAAAGCCACTTAAATGTATTCAGAATTGAGAACCAGGAAGGAATATATGGGCTTTACTATAATGTTTGCTGTAGTACTAGTGGTACCGCACTACTACAAGCGGCGGCGTCATCATAACAATAGCTTTTCCCAACAAAATGGAGATATTTATGTTAAAACTGACATGATGGAAGAAAGGATGGTGGCAGTGGCACTGGATATCAGTAAGTACGCCAACCCACGACATGCCTTGGACAGTTCATGTCACAGATTCGTTCCAAACATGCATAAACTGATAGAGGGTCCCCTAGAACCCTACGTTTGAGGTATGAAAAAATTTGAAAAAATTCGGTGTTCTCGCTATGCCCCAAGAA
>JAQFXM010000992.1:0-37793 GCA_034693345.1 Entomobrya multifasciata | reverse complement strand
ACCCCAACAATAACATTACTTACTTGTTACATTTACATAAGTGAAGAGATACACACACCACCACAAAAAAATGACACCACGAAGTCACGCGTCGCCCGTTTTCTGCTAGCTGCTCTCATTTAGCCCACAAGTCTATTACGGAATTACCTTAGTTTTAAGGTATTTTGAGCTGCTACCTGGGACAAACTAGCCGTTTTCATTAGAGTATGTAGCCGGAATTGAGGCTAAATGCGTTTTTTTTTCGGCTGGGCTCCATTCATCTTTCCTACTTTTTTGCGAGCGAGCTACTTGTGTATGTTGATGTGTACATGTTGTAAATAGTGTAAAAGTATGTGCATTGAATTTTTCTGCTGTGTGTTGATGGATAGGGAAAAAAATGTACTTGAAGTTAGAATCGATCTTACTAATATTATCTCTCTCTACTTGTAATTTGTACTATAGTGTTTTTAAACTATTTTAAATAATTTTTCTCCCTTAATTAGCTATTGTCAGTTGGTATAAACATTAAATTTAGGTTATTTAAAGTATACGCTTTAGGTAGACACTAAAAAGTTTACGGTTAGATACACGGAAAGTATTGAAAAGTAGAAAAGTTAATGTCTGTCTGTCATTCCCGGTTACCGGCTCTCACACAAGCTCTCTCTCTTTAAAATAGAAAAGTGCAACCTTGAAGATAATTAGGGGTTAGTGAAGATTCTAGACGGTGGCGTCATTAAAATCTACAGCTTTTCACACATTTTATATTAGGTGTATAGGTTTTATTTGATCTTTGAGGATAGAGTAATTAAATAAGCTGTAAAGTTGGTGTAATTGCATTTTTCAATCCGTTAAAAATATTAACAGCAACAATCACGAACAGATTTAAAGTATCTAGTTTTAAAATCAATCATTAACTTTGTGAAGTGGTGGAAGCGCTTGAATTTATTGGTGTCATTTAAAACGTGAATTAGAGGCAAACAGAATTTATAATGGCGGCGGCTGAAGTAGTGTATTATACTGATGAGGAGATGATGTTGATTGACGATGATTGTATTAAGAAATCTCCGGAAGAGGAAAAGAGTGTCCAGGAGAAGGAAGTGCATCCCTTATTGAATCCGGGGGTAAGATAAATAAATGGTTAAATTGGAATGATAACCGATAGGTATCGCCAAAACGGTTGTGCTAAATTTTGTTTTTTGGTTTTGTTTGTGTAGATTTTGTCCTGCATTTTGAGCTACTTACCTTACGGAGATTTGAAAACCAGCCGCTTAGTATGCCGTACATGGGAAGAGGAAAGTAGCTCTTATCTTAAGGACAAGTTCCAGATTATGATCAATAGTGAAGAGAAATTGAGATTGTTCACTGAGGAGTTCTTTCACAATCGCACGTTTAGTCACTCAGTTCAAATTGGGCCGTACATGTATTTAGGAAATCCCTCTGCAGAGTCATACTTCAATACTTATGGCTACTTTATCAAAAAGTTGGTACTTTTGAAAACTCAATGCTCTGCATTTCATCTGAGAGAAATTCTTTTCCGACAAGCTCCCAACATTGAGGAGCTCACTCTTCACGGGATGACGCCAGGAAAGTGCAGATTTTACGAAAATCTTCATGTGTATGAACGAGACGAGTTGCCCAACTTGAAAATTCTCAATATCAACTTGATGTCAACGCAAGGAGAGCACATGCTTCATCATTTCCTCTACGACCTCTTCTCAGTCACCCCAAATCTTCAGAAGATTTCTGTTCCAAGTCCGCAGTACAAGGGATTTTTGAAGACCTTGATAGCTGTGTTGTTGGAATCAACGGAACTTCCTTTCAAGTATTTAAAGAATGTAGACGCTCTCTTCAGCTTTGGTGATGGACACTTGGAGATGCTGAAAAATCGAAAGCTACCTTTAGAATCCCTAAATCTGCAGCTCATGCCCAATGTTACAATTGATCTCTTAATTCCTCTGTTGGAGAGCCTGAGTGGAAGCTTGAAAAAGTTGAGACTGTATTTCTACTTAACAAGGTTCAAAGAACTGCCTAACCAGCTGAAGCTTGATAATTTACAACACTTAACGCTTGATACTTACCAAGGATCTTTGAGATTTACTTCGAACCTTCCTCAACTGAAAAGCTTGACAGTCACCATGAAATGCAATGAGGAGCTAGAAGAAGCCTTTCAATCCGATCCTGTCGATGGAGAAATATGGAGCTGTGAAAGTCTCAAGTCCTTCCGAGCTGTCTTTTCTGTTGTAGAAAGTTGTCCTCCTCATTTGGTTTCAAAGCTTGCCAAGTGTTATCCTTCGTTGACCTCGTTAGACTTGCAAGGTGTTACGGATTCTTCGTTGAGAGTGATTTTCATAAGTTTCCCGAAGCTGGAAGAATTGTCTGCGCCGCAAGGATTTTACTCGGATTCTGGAATTACGGGCAATGCATCCAACCGCTTTGCCTTTAATTTGTCGATTCCATACGACTTTCTCCAGCATGTGAATCTTGAGAGCAGACTTTTCCCCAGTATTCTCAACACACCAAGTACGAATTAATTTTAATTTCTTGTGTGAGCGATGTGTCATTTTTAGTGAAATCAATAAAGTAAGACTTATGTATGTTTGTTTTGTGTATTTTTTTTCTATAGATCTCAGAAAATTGAAGTTGTACTCACCCGACATTACAGATGCTTCGATTTACTTTGGTGTTGTGTTATGCAAGGAGCTCAAAGAATTGAGTATTGAACGTTGCGATGTAAGTTGTCTTATATATTTATTATATGTGAATATAATTGACTTGCATTCTAGAATTTTTGCAATAATTTAAATTCTGGTATGGGCTTGTTTAAGGTGACGGACCACGGAATAGACGCAATAATACGTTTTATGGATTTATATCACCTCTCCATAACTCAGTGCACCAGAGTAAGTGGACCGCAGCTCGAGCTTGTTAAGGAAAAGATGAAGTACCGGAATCTCAGTTTGGACTTTTCCAGCAGACGAGCTGGAATGTATGATTAAGAATGGTTTACTACACAAGCTACCATATTCTTATTCTTGGTACATCCATATTTGGAAAAGGACATTTAACCGATAACTGTTGGGACATTTTATATAAGTAGTTTAATATATATATTCAGATAAAATATTATATTAATCTGTTAAGACAGTACATGCATTGAGGAACAAGTTGTTGGTCGGTATATTATATAGTTTTTCACGAAAGTTTCAAAACAAAAGAGAGGGGATATTTTTAAATGCATGTGAGTGTTGCAATGTGCATTGAAAGAACATTGAAAATTATATGCAGTTGACAAATTTTTTAAATGAAAGTTCTGTCTCATTAGGGCCATACATAAGTACGAAAAACAAATTAAAGGAAACGGTATGAATAATTGTATGAAATCTTCGTAAACAGAATTTATTTTAGTTAGGTTACTTAATTGCTAAGATTGACTATTTATGTATATTAATGATTCTGTGTCGCGGGTGTGTCGGTGATGTTTTCGCATTTTCGTTTTTTGGTAAGATTATTTGCTGTGAAGAAATCAGCAACGGTATTATGTTAACATTTTGTGATTTTGTTAATTAACTAGCAAAGTTTTAATATATCTATCTATTACGGAACTGTAATGGCAAGGAAAGGCAATAAGTGGTTGTTTGTAGGTTTGAATAGGTATAATCGAAATAATTAATCACGGCCACGGACAGGTACCCGCAGTTTGGTCCTTTGGGAAACATACATCTAATCAGTGATGATGGTGAACGAATCAGTGTAATAATTGTGTCGTCTGTTGTTACTTCAAGATCACCTATCATGTACAATTTTAATTGCAGTACAAGTACTACAGAACGTTATAACACGCATGCGTACAATGTTATAGGTGTTTTTTAATAACTAAAAGGGATTAACTGATTGCATTAGGGCGACCGAATGGAAAGTGCGAAGTTAAGCCAATGGTAACTATTATGACTGCAAGGTACCTATTTAGAATTTTTATCGAGTCAAGATACAAAGCAACACAGTTTAATTATAGTAGTTGTATTACGAGATAAGTAATAATTGTAACTATATATTAAGTATGATAAGGAATGAGTTCTTAGCTCCGATTTGATGCAGAATTTATTATTGTAAAAATATGACTCCCGATTTTTGTTTGACATTGCATGATGCATAATGTGTAAAATGATATTTTAAATGAAAGCACGATTATGACTGTTCCCTTCTGAAAACCACCTACCGTGTTAAAAAATAGAGCTAGTGCCGTGTGTCACCTAACATTTTTGCAGACCTTGCTTTAAAGTTTAAGGATTTTGTTCATTTGTTGAATTTGGTTTTGCACGCGTGCTTATTTTGTGCGAAAACTTGCACCAGAACAAATACAGCAGCAAAAAAGTATAATATATGTTGTGTTCACTATGTTAATGATAGTATTTAAGTAATATTTTAGTTTTTACATGATAGAAGCAATTGTTTTTCTGGTTTATGTATGTGAAATCGAAAAACCGAAGAAGAAATGATGAGATGTCTGATTGACAGAAGAATATTAAAAACTGTAACGCATGAGACAGACTTAAAGGCTGCATATAAACTTAAGATTTAAGTAGTGAAACCGACGACGGATCCCCTTTTATAATTATTATTATAAATCAATTGGTGTGCATATGAATGTATATGTGTACCTATTACAATTTATATGCAATAGCATTTACTAGTTTATAGGAGAATTTGATACAATATTATTATTACCTATTTTTTATTTTTTATTGAATTGATTGTCAAATTTAATTTATTAGCCACTCAACACTACAAACGTTTTAAAAATGTCCTCAAAAAACGGTAAAAACAAAAAATATATAAATTATAAAATAAGTAACACCAAAAGATCAGTAAGCAAACATTGCACTTTTCAGTAGTCTCAACGGTTCTTTGAGATTTTCAATTTTGAGTTTGAGTTGTCTATGAAATTACATGACAATGCTGTGAAAGTTCATTTACTCTATTCGTAAGTTTATCATGAAATTTGATTGCTGTAAACCCACCACTTCTAATTCTATCTAGTTCACCCCCCATCCCCAGTTGAAAATTTCTAAGTCTTAAAAACCAGATTATATGTAACATGAAGAAAACTAAATTAGCTTTGATAAAAATTGAAACTAAAAATGTGTCAATAAAATTTCAACATTTTGTCGGAATGAAACTATACTTTCTCGTCTCCGAATTTTCTTCCTTGATGCGTATTTTTGAACATAACACGAGTAAAAAATTAATTCGACATGAATGAACTCATAATATCTTTCTAATATACTTCATTGCATGCATCCGGTTTAGGATCTTGGATATATTTACATATTACAGTCAAGAGGTCATCTTGAGCGTGGTCCATGTCCTCTTTGTTGTATTGTCCATTAAAAAGGATCCAAGGAACGTATTGATGGGAAGGTTTAAGGTTATCTGTCTGCTTTCCTAAAAGGTAGTGCAATTTAACTCCTTCGGGGCTATTTGAGCACGAATCAATTGCATCATAGTCAACCTCAAGTTCTTCTGCACAAGCCGGTCCACTTCCAGGCGCACTATGTCTGCCTTCAACACAGCAAATAAATTTCACGGAATCCTTGTAGCTTAAGTATTTAAGGGCACAAGCTTGAATGATATTTGCAGCACATTCTGGTGGACCATGTTGACAGTCGAATGAAATCTCTCCAGATTTTGAGATGGTCGTCTGAAAAAAATAAGACAAAACATAACTTTCATAAATATTCAGAAGTACAAATTATGGGAACGACCGTTGTGTGTTCAAAATTTATCCCACCTCAGCATTTCCATAAGGAACAAACTCAATGTTGAAGTAGTTACTCATCATGCTTTCCTCCCAGAGGGGACAAAGCTTTTGGGAAATAAATTCCACACAGTCGGGGCATAGTGACTCGTAGTACAGATTGATTGTCAGGGACTGGTTAGCCTGTGGAAGCGAAATTAATTAACTCCGTTCTATCGACTTCTTGTCAATGTAAAAATGTAAATGCAATAAAATATTACTGGTTTGCTGTGATGACGGGAAAGTGAGTGAATTCTTCTAAATGCGTCGGTTTCTTGACTGCAAACTAATAGCACTATGAACCAACAACATATTCCAGTAGCAAGTTGGAATGAGATAGCCATTTTTTCCTTTTGGCTGAACGCGGAGAAGTGTTCTTTCGAGATTGTGATATGGAAATGAAAAATTTTAGTGTAAGAATTATGTTTTTGTATGAACTGATTAGTAATCAATCAGGAAATGTAGTTTGTGTGTATGTCATGTGAAGAATTTCTTCAAACAAAGTAATCAAACTAAGGAGTGTCACTATTTTAACTCCTGTGTGAATCCTATGTTAACCATAATATAATCTCACAAAATGACAACAAATATTAAGTTGTATATAAGAGACATTGTAATTTTATGAAATGTTCTTTCTCCCTGTAACTGTGAACCGGTGGTTCGTCAGTATATATAAAGATGAGTAGAAAGAATTGAAACATGTATAAATCTTTTCCTTAAAGCAGCTGTCGTATCTGTGAAAAAAGCAAAGATGAAAGAAGAACAAGAGACAGATTGAATAGGGTCCATGAACTGGTGAACCTGTTTTTGCTTACTTTTTTTCTCGGGTTTCAGTACAAGTTGAATTGTTGGTATGTATGCTTTTATATACAAAACATCAAAATATTATTCTTCATTTCATGCATGGTTAAATCCAGACGCGTATAAAATCATGATCACGTACATGATGATGAGATGAAAAACAGCTCAGCGTTCTTTGTTGTGAATACGCATAACTTGTAAGTAATGATGCTAGCTGCCTATGATGGAGTTGTATGTATAATGTATACCATTTTCTATTTAAAGATAACTCATATCATATCACTGGATTCCATACAACTTCGGATGGTGACGATGTGACCTCGTTGGTCACACTTACATATGACACGTGGTGGCACTAATATGCTTGTTTATTGTAATCGTAGTAATGACTCATAAAATTAATGAATACCAAAAATTATTTCAGTTTTAGTCACAAAAGAATGTTGTTTACCATCATAATTTTAGTTTAAATTGGATATGAAAGATCAAAAAGCTAACGCGCATGCAGACGTATGCAAAAGGTATAGTATAGTACAGATATAGTACGGTTGTTTTGAGATTCATGAATCATTCATGGTACTCATGTAAATTAAATATGAATCCTAAATGCAGTCCTTTGTTTGCGCTGCAAGAAAAACAAAATGAAATGAAATTGTGTGTACTAAAATTTGTGAATTTAATTTTAGGGAAACCATCGATAAGCCATTTACTGTGGACATGTGTCTGAGTGTATGCACTAAAAATATAAGATGCCATGGAATGATTGTATTGCGTTTTGTCTTGTACCATGAACGCGCGATAAACTAGCACATCGATTTTTAGACGTCATAAGTAATTCTTTTTGTTATTATATTCCAGTAAACACTAAAATAACATAAGCCCTCCCTATACAAATGGGACTGTCCTAATTTATTTCTATATTTTTGTTCCAATCGTCCCCAATTACTTGTAAGGTTATTTAACAGTTGAAGATAATTTTTATGTGCAATCGCAAATTGTTTCCTATTGTTTGAACTAATAGGAACAAGTGTATAGTAAAGTAATTACATTGACTGTATAAATAATATGATCCAGGAATGGAGGAGTTATGAAACGATAATAAGATACGAACTAAAAAGTCATTTCCTGCCTTTGTAAGATCTTTTTAGTTGAATACAGCCATACGTTGTACGTATTAAAGTGCAAAGATGTAAGAGAAAAGGCTTCCTTACCGCAGCTGAACCCTTCCCACAACACAAACACTAAAAAAGCATAATCAGTTCATTATTTGTAGAAAAGTCCTGGTAAATTTAATTACCTTTACGTATCAAATTTCATTAAAACATGCGTGGGATCAAATAAGCTGCTTATGAACACTACGAATGCTACCTGCTATGAATGCAAGTTTTAATCAAAAGAATGCAGCGTGAGTTCTGATGGAATTTCTTGTGTGCACGTGCACTACATCATTAGTATTAGTGTACAGTATATTGGGAGAGTAAAATTACTAATTAACCGAATTAACCACCCCACATTGTTCCTTTTCACCTATGTTCAGCGGATCAGTCAGTAGTAGCTTTACTAGATTAGCAAATAACATGAAAATTGCTTCATAGTTGCTGCCACCCACCACCCAGTAATCTTTATATATTCTTGAGTAAATAGTAAAACCATTTATTTAAACGGTAGCATTTACGTAATAAAAATAGTAAAAAAAATCTTTGTTACAATAAACTACTGGATGAAAACATTATTTGAAATCCTTTCCTGACTAGTATAAAAAGAACACATAAAAAATATTATAGTAAAAATGATAGAAAAGTGTACATCGGGCACGTTTCATAATGCCCCATAATATTTTGTACTTAAAACCGGAACTATCCGATATTTTTCAGTCTATATTCACTCATTCTAATGTTAAAGTTTCCAAAACTTCCTAGATTTATCAGGAACTGGTGATTGATAAACTATCAGATTTATCTGCTGGTCGGCACGTGGAAAATTGGGTTGATTTTGTAGATTAAACCTGTCAGACAGGAAAAAGATGTTTTTATCACTTAAATCCATAAAGAATCGTGTTTTTGTACTTGGCCACACAGAAACATCAAAGATTTTTTGGTTTCCTTCACCGGTTTTCAATGAATAGCAAGAATTTAAATATTTATATAAAATGCACATCACATCAAATACATTCGAGAATCTGTACTCACTTGAGATTATAGGAAGCCTGTTCCAACACCACTTGATAAACTCCGAATGATGGAAAACAATCATTGGAAAAATAACTTCAGGAACGCTGAACACAATTTCTAGCATTACCCCATACCACGACAAATACAGTCCTTTCACTTGGAGTATAAAAAGAACCACGCGAAGTAGCCAGATACCTCCGGTTAACAGGAATAGCTTGGCAAACAGAGCAAACCTACAAAAAGGAGAAAGCATAACATACCATTAAGTATTTTTCTGGAATTCGGGATATTACAGAATCCATTTCCAGATTCAGTCGCGTCTCAAATATTTTCTTAGCAATGTCATTGTACCACCGGAACAATATTTGATTTACAAGAAATCCGAATCGGATTTCTCTGACGCAGCCAATTTCTTTTTTCACTTACGATTTCAGGTGATCTTGAGCTTGTCTTTGTAGCACATCATCAGCCTCTTTCCTCAGCGTGGTTATGGTGTATGAGGTTTTGAGAAAAATTGCAAAATTCCCCAATACCAGTAATAGCATTGGAACGGAATAGAAGGGAATTGTAATGGGACTAAACAGCACACAATATGCAAAGTCTCCACATCTCCGATCAATTGAGAGATAAGCAACATAATAGCAAACAGTCACAGACACTGCAGGAAATCCCAAGGAAAATAAGATGCTCGAGAAAAACCTCCGATACCCAACGGGTTGTGGCAAGGTATACCTATTTAAAAGAGTAAAGGGATTAAGCGATTCTATTATGTTATCGTCCGCTGACATGTAATAAAGATTAAATAGACATCAATTAGGAAAGTAGAGAAAGTTTATTACTAACATACCTAAAGGTTTTGTGCAAACTGGAATGAATAAATAAAAACATCATGTCATCGTACCATCAATTTATATCATTATGAAAATGAGCTAATTGACAAGGAAAGGGATATCTTGTATCTTTGCATACCCAAAATTAATGCTACTCATCCAGCACAATGTAGACATGTATGTGAATTTGATAACAAAGTCCAGCGGTCGACATCCTTTTTCTAGGGACTCACCACTTCCAATTTCCACCATAACTATTACTGATAACACGTTAAGAAAGCACATGGAGAGTAGATAACAAGTTAGTATCCAACCATGTACATTTTTCTGGATTATGCAACAATTTGCCAGTGCAGCAGCCAGGAGAAGAGGGCATGTTAGGGACCAGATGAAAGCCAGAATACTGGTTTTGTGTAAAATATCATCCTACACAAAAAGTTAAACAAATGCATATGGCTTAAAACATGACAATGGAAAAAGGAAAGAAAAATATTTTTACACATTGTAAAAAATAGCTGGATAAAATTTATCATTAGTATATGCTTTAAATGTCAAAAATGGCTACATACATTAGGCTGTGTACTTACATTTGAAGCTTCCGGCGAGTAATTATCATCTTTCAAGCAGACAAAAATAATAGAGTCCACAGTTTGTTCATTGTCATTAGCGTCCCCATTTTCACCATCGTCGTTGTCACATTTTGTATAAAATGATCCGGCGCTGTCACCACGATCCTTATTAATTGCCTTTTTCTCAACATTATTGATTTCGAAATCCCTGCCCCCACCACTGCCGACATGAACATTATACTGTTGCTTTCGTTGGAAGCCGTTTGGGGCAGTGACACCATTATTTTTAGCATAGCTGCAACTTGATATCGGTTTGATTACACCATCAAGGCAGTACAGAGTTTCAGATAGATCAACCGTTTTCCATATACTTTTACGAAGAAAAACTCCCGTTGCGGTTTCATATTGAATGGTTCCATTTGGAGATGGTTGAAATCTGAAAATGTAGCATTATAGCAAGTAAGACACAAGTTTATTACATGGAAAACAAAATTACATACACGAGGAGACCCAGTCATGCACAAAGTTTATCTGTTTTTTATTCTCGTCCTGAAATCGAAGAAAAATCTCTGAGTAGACTTGGCTTACATACTTAACTTTCGTGGAAACGTGCACGGGGACGGGGACTTTGCCTGGCTAGCTTTGCTACTCGTGTAATCTACTTTCATAGCTTGCCTACCTAAAAATACTGACTCATAAGTCATGATGATAAAAAATGATCATCTCTAAGAATCTAATTTCAGGTTGGGCTTAGATAATTCAATATGTTATAAGACAAAGCAAGACACTTCATTCTAACCTCGACATCGACTGTTCACCACAAGTATCAGTGGAGAATTTTTTCAATGTATATCCTGCTGGACAGTTAAAATTGAATTGATCATCCATTCTAGTATTTGTAGTGAATGACTGTTTTCCTTGCTGAAAAGGTACTGATGAAGTTGCACAGGAATAATGAGATTTTGTTGTTCTGTCGACATCCACTACAAGCTGGTTTTTTGGGCAGCATTTTCTCCAAATAAAGTTGGATGAATCAGAGGATGGACAAAGCTTTGCGGAGTGTCTGAAAAAAGGGTTCGGGACAAAATTTTCGTGGTAAGGTTTTCTATGTAAAATGCAAATCACAAAAAATGAAGAATTTTCTATACCTTCCTGTAGTACAAAATTGTCCTGATGCGATGTAGGTACTCCTGCTATCGTTTTTAAAATGCAAAAATCCATCCTCTGTCAAATTAAGCCTATATCGCCCGCCTTTCACGTCTAAACACTTTGTATTATGGGCAGTGTCATTATATTTGAAAGCACAGGATGTAATGTGGGAAGGATTCTTTTCTTTCAATATTTTGTACTTGGGTAAATGTTCAGATTGAGATGAATTTTGTGGTCGTACTAAAATAGCACTATAAACGATTGATGGGGCCCATAATAAAATAAAACTGCACAAAAACACTATCATGTTGATGAAAATTGACATTTTTGGGGCAAAGTTAAACATTTGTTTTCACGATGCAGCTTTCACTTTGTCAGTTTTGCCATACTTGTTGGGTCTTTTCGCAAACCTTTTCCTGCCCTGGCCCTGTCGAAGCTTTCCCCGCAAAGCAATTAGAGCAATGCAATACAGGCAGCACGACAGCAGCGATCCCAATAGGTCTCTCTCACGTGAAAATGTTGATGCAACTGAAGCACAAACCCTTTGCTGCACTCCAAAATAAGCCAAACCTAACTTACTCCATAATACTGGAACACTGGAATAATGTAGTTTCCAGGAACGAGCTAGCCAACACTGGTAAAAGCCACAGATATAATAATAAACCTTTTGGCTTTTGGTTATCCTGTGGTCACAGAAAAGACTTACTACATGCAAACTATTTGTTATTCATGTGAATTCATTGATTCTTACTCCACATACTAAAAAATGCGTCTCACAATTTACTTTCGATGTTATGTTAAATTGTTTGTATCGTAAAACAAAAATGAGATCATGAATAACATAATATCTGTATGTGTACGCTATTCACTTATCAGTAGCAATACCAATACAGAATTACAGAGATTCGATAAAATTTTGAACGTTTCAATATACAGCTGCAGCTGCAACGCAACTCGCAGTCTACTTTGATATCAACAAGCTTAGTCTTAATTATCAATTTAAGATAACTTGAAAAACATGTTTTCTTCAATGTTAACAAGTGAAACCGCTTATTTCATATGAATCGGTGGGCTGACGATTCCAGTGAAATATCTTTAATCACATAAACGGCAAACCTTCTATCTTATTATTCGAATTTGAGCAATATTCCTTCACTGCATACAATTTTTTACGCTTAATTTTGCAAATGTGCAATAACTATGACCGCCTGCAATCATAATGTCACTGCATGCCATGTCGGAATTGCAGGTATGCATAATATGAAAAATATGCCTTATATTTTTTACTCATATGCTACTATCATGCGTATGAAAAATGTTTGATTAGTTCGATATATGTATCTACTCAATAAAAACTCAAAAGCAGCAAATGTAGGGGATTGAATATTGGCATACTTGAAAATTTTATTCGTTTAACGGTGAGGCGAATTGTTTTAATAATTTGTTTGTCAATGATCAGACTTGAGAACATACAATAATAGTAATTTTTGGATTACTACAAAGAATTTATACATTGTATACATTGTATAGGGTTGCCAATGTAGGTTGAGTAAACCAGTGGATTTTGATTTTAGTAGGTTTTTTCTGTAGTTTGCTTTTGTGCATTTGTATTTGGTTTTGCACTTAGTCCTCTGCATCTCCCTCGCCTTCCGCTTCTTCATTTGGAGCCGACCTTTGAGATTGAGCGATTGATGAAGCTTGGGATGGGGACTTGGAGGGTTGCTGGGACGCAGCTTGGGACTGAGCTTGTGAAGCAGCTTGGGATTGAGCTTGGGATTGAGCTTGGGATTGAGCTTGGGATTGAGCTTGGGATTTCGCCTGCGATGGAGCTGTTGACCTAACAGATCCTCCTGATCCTCCTGATTTGTGAGACTTGGCTTCGGATTTCCCTTCGGACTTGGCTTCCGATTTACCTTCAGACTTGGCTTCCGATTTACCTTCAGACTTGGCTTCAGACTTGGTTGATTTCGCTGCGGTTTTGACTGAAACTTTGCTTTTTCCTCCTTTCGCGTCCTTGCTCCCTGGAACGTGACTCGCAGTATCTTCCAAAGTGTGTAAGTGAAGCATGCTCTGAACTTTGGTTGGAAATTTAGGATCATGATAATCGTGATCTTCTGTGAGTTCTGGATGGCTATGTAAATATTCATCAAACTTTTTAAATGTATCAAGGTCAGCGCTATCCCATGCTCCATTCACGGCCACATAGTCCACTCCCCTGATCATTCCATCCTGTGCTTGTTTCATTTTCTTTTCAAGCTCCACCACAATAGACTCAGCTTCAGCCTCTTCTCTGTGAATTATCGCAGCGTCCTTATTATGGGCCGTCACAATCTCGTCGTGATGATGCTGTTTCTCATACAACTGTTTCATAGCCGTGTCGCCGCCTTTTTCCTTTTCGTACTGGCGCAAAATTACGGAAGCAAACTCATCAATAGTTCTCCAAGCAGTGTCAATGTCCTGTTCATTTGCATGCTCCGCACAAAGGGCAAAACGGATAACAACCTTATCGTGGAAATGACTGGGCACCATGTGAATCTTACGAGAGTAATTCAAAGCATCCAACAAACGGGAAGTGGCTTCATTGAGACCCTTTAAACGGAATGCAGTGAGTCCAAACCTAACTGGTCCACAAACTTCAAATCGGTTATCCCGCTTGACATACTTCTCGAACAGCTTTGCAAGATTGATGTGATTTCGGCAGTAACGGCGGATTCCCTCAACACCATAATTTCTTATAACGCACCATAATTTGAAAGCACGGAAACGTCGAGTTGCTGGGACAGCGTAGTGCTTCAGATCGGGAGGATGGGGCATGCTGTAAATGGATTCTTCCCAGCCGCTCATTGGATCTACAGCTTTGGAGGCATAACGAATCCAATGCAAGGACGCTTCGAAATTGCACATCATCCACTTGTTTGTATTACAGTTGGTACTCCAAACATACTCGAAGCCGTGAAGCAAATGTCGCATTTCCATGCAGGCAAATGAAGGTCCAGCATAAGCCGCATCACAATGAAGCCACATTCCATACTCTTCACAAATTGGACCAACTTCCATAAGATCATCTGAACTTGTTATACCGGTTGACCCGATGATGGCGCAATGGTAAAATGGAATAAGACCTTGGTCCATATCCTGATTGATTGCGTTAAGAAGTGTATCTGCTTTGATATTTCCTTCGTTGTCTGGTTCCAGTTTGCGAAGATGTACGACTCCCATAAGTGCACCTCTCTCGACACAGGAATGACACTCGTTGTTACAGTAGGCAACTAACATGTTCAGTAGCACGGCCCTTGGTTTGTTGGGATATTTTTGACGGAGCTTCTTCACCGCGTCCTCTCTTGCCCACATCATTGAGTAGAATATGGCTTCAGATGCTGAGTGCTATTAGAAAATTTCAACAATTATTATAGGATAAGTTTGTCCAAAAAACTCTGTGTACAATGTACAATAGCAAGAGATACAGCTTAATTCAAATTACCTGGATAATACCAGCTCCTTCACTGTCACATGAAGCCATTGGCGAGAGAAAGAAATTAGGCAATCCCAAAAACTTGCAGGCCCAGTCGCAAATCACTTGCTCCAACTCAGTGACCACCGGACAAGAGTTCCAATTTGTTCCGTTGACACCAGTTGCATTTGAAAAAATATCGCCCATTATAGAAGCCCAAGAGTTGCCAGCAGGAAAGTACGAGAAAAACTGCCGATGCTGCCAGTGAGCCATGCCGTGCAGGCATACAGGTTCAATGTCTTTCATGATTTTGTCAAATGTTTCACCCTTCTGGGGTGCCTCTTTGGGTACAACTTCCCAGAGCCATCCTGGTTCGACAGCTGGAAGTGGCTTCCTCTCGTCCAAAGTTTCCATGTACTTGATAGCCCAGTCGACGATTTCATAGCCATGTTTTTTAAATTTTTCAGAGTCCACCATTTTGAAGTAAGCGTTTTAGAGGGGAATACAGACGAGAGTGCAAAATGTTATTATTTTTACTTAGCAAAACCTAAATAACCTAAATACAATTAGACTACAGAATCTAAGATGGGAACTTATTGAAATTGAAAGGGAGTTGGAAATGCGGGTCCGATTAGGGTTGCGCTGAAAAACCAAAAAAATGCGTCGTATATATGATTTTTAGAAAAAAACACGCATGGTGGCATGTCATCATGGTGACAACTGATAGAACACATCATACTTTCAAGCATGACCCGGACAACAACCGTTCCTGTTCCTTACCTGTTGTGTGGTAGGACGCCGGACGACCCCTTCAAGTGGCTGTTTTGCAATTTGCAAACCACAACTTCAATGGAGTCCCCCTTCTAAATAGAGAGTTTCTCTATCTACAACTTCTGGTAAGCTTTTCGGAGATGATAACAAGGAGGTTATAACTACTAGACTTCGATGCATAAGTAGTGTTCTTATGTACTCCTGGATGATGATGTAGACATTTATACGCTTTGTAATTTAATGCTACCTTTACGTAACTCATAAACTAGATGATCGATAACTATAATTATGAGGATGATAAATCAAAATATAAAATAGCTGCGAAACCATTTCAGCATAAACTCTTTATTTTTTGGTACTCAAGACATCTTCAGGGATGCAACATAAAATTACATATAACAAGCGTAAAAATTTATTTATTTGTTACAAACAAAAAATCTATAATATATCTTCATCTTCACGTTTAATTTTTGCATGACAAAAATTTTAAGTTTTATACGGATCAATACTCTCCAAGTATTTTGGTAGTACTCAACTTTTTGCATTGCATTTTTTTAGTTTCGTGGTTATTAGCACTAATATAATGGGCCATTTATTTGGAAATAGGGCTTTCAGACGCTAGATTTTAAATACATTATTGAACTTAAATTATTGAAATAGCACATGACTGGAAAACCTAATAGTTGTTAGCTCGTAACTTGTGCAGATACATGTACAATGTACACATCAAACTTACTATTTTGCACATTGAGCAGACGCAGATCTCTTTTAATTACACTTAACAATTTTAACCCGTTTATATTTTCGCAATCTATCTGTAAATTACAAAAAATAACCAATGTCCAAGGAATTTGAAATGAAGTAGATATTTCAAATAGGTTTTTACCTAAGATTGCCCCAATCCCGTATAAACTACCATGTGCATAGTGCGTACGTATACATACAGTGTTTTTTAAAACTAGATTTACCGATTAAAACCGGAATAAACCAATACATAAAAACATACAAATAGTATCACTTAAAGACATAATTTCTACAACTTCCGTATGTATAAAAATATAGCGAAAATAATCATATTGTAGGAATAAGTTACAAACTAACATAACAAATTTTTGTAGGACTATGTACAAAAGGTTTATAAAACCTAAACATTAAATTATTATTTTTTAAAAATACTTATACTCCTAAAATCTATACTATCCAGTCATTGTGGCATCTGATTTTTGAATATTGGCAGAAAACTCTCCAAGAATTTTAAGGAATTGGAAGCTCTGAGACAGGTACTTATTAAAGTGGTACTTTTTCTTTGACGCGGGACACTCTACGAATAAGTTCCAATTGCAGCGAAGGACCTGGTGAAATTTAAAATAAGCATGTAAAGCCAACCAACTTAAATGTAATACTTCTTAAATATGTTTTGTTTTCAAACCTCCTGATCAAACACAGTCTCCTTCGGACAACGGAATGACTTCATCATGTATCCGGCTTCCGTCTTGGCACAAAGATGGAAAACCTAAGAATTATAGAAAACATTTTTAATTTTAAAGTTAATTTTTTGAACACGTGTACTTTTTTCATTGTCTTCAAATTTATTTTGCAGATGACATTTAATAGGCCTTATCATAAACTCATCTACAATTAAAACCCTGTATGCAGCATGTCTCGTTACTCATGCATAATACATTTTATCTGAAGCTTATATCATTTTTATGTACACATTTGTAGACTTTTTAAACGAAAAATGGCAACCTGCATCTAACTACCTACTTGCATGCTCTGGAGTAATAAAATCATGCCGTCAATCATCACTTCAAGTTTTAAAATGAGACTTGACTTCTATCACATAAAAGTGCAATAACCCACATAAAACACCCATGCACAAATACTAACTATATGACTATATAGTCTGCGATAAAATTACAAGAGATGAAGAATATATTAATTTAATTACTTTGCATTTATAAAAATAAGCATGACTGTCAGGTTAGGTTGCATTTTACACATTAAAAAAATAAGTTGACAACTTGATGAGTACAAAAATGCAGATTTAGCTGACTAATAGCTACCTGTTGCAATAAATGCCGTTGTAAATGCATCAGGGATGCACTAGAAGCCCATATATCAAAATGGTGAATGAGTATGATGAGCTTGAAGAACAAGTATCATTTAATTCAAACAGGTAGGTAAAAAGAGCATCAGGTAAAATGATCTTCAAAAGAAAGCAACACCTAGCTGCACGTGCAGATTGTTGATCTCATTGAGAGAAACAATACTCAACAATGTATGATGATGATGATGAACAGGTATATACATGCTTTGTTGTATTACATGAAAAGGGCTATGCTATCATATATAACACACTTACTGCAACCAAAGTTGACACAGTTAGTAACAAGGCGTGGCAGCGGAGAGTAAAGGAATCATCTTTTTTATTTTAAGTCCTGTGTAGTTGGTACGCGTACCTATCTTTTTATCAGTTTCATTATCAATACTTATCATCATTATCATCGCCATAATCATCACCATCTTTTTAGCTTAAATACATAAGTACACAAAAAACCAAGTAAACTACCAAAAAATGCGGCAAAAGTACTAAAATAGTTAGTGGTAAAAGTTACCAGCGCATAAAAATCTCTTTAGTCTAACCATCATCATATCATGCAACATGAAAATATTTTTTAAATGCTAGAATTTCACTTGCTGTAATACTTCAGTTAATAGGCTGACTACTTTGCTGGTGAAACAAAAACCGACTTGAAAATTTTTACGTGCCTATTTGCATTTATTTCTAACAAGCTAGGAAAACCTTCACTTTAAAGTGACATGACAGGAGACCATATGCGATATTGATGATGATGACACAATGGGTGGAGTGAATGGTAAAGGTGATAAATGGAAAGCAACTTTCATTCTTGTACTCATCAACTCATTAATGCCATTATGAGAGCATTTTTAACATTGCCACAAGTTTAAAATGAGTTATCATTATAGAAGAATGCAATCAACGGGCATACAAGCATGCATTAATTAAGAAGTAGGAAGAAGTCACCCTTAAGATTAAAATCATACATGTTTAGACTACCTTCACTTTAAATTTTCTTTAAAATATTTCCCTGCAGTGCACCAGGCGCTATTTTTATTTCACATTTTTAGGTACCTGTGTCATAATAATGATCGCACGATCATCATTTCATTACATTGAATAGGCAGTGCAGTGTCATGTGTGCGATCATGATTGCATTGTAATTTGTAATCACGTTAGTGTGTTCTCAATGATCTTTTCCCTTCTTCACAAAAGGTATAATGAATGAAGTTATTACATTAGCACGTCTCATCTCTATTTCCATTAAGGGAAAATACTGTGTATATGATGATTATGATTACCATTATTTTTAAAAGGATTTCATTTTTTCGAGGAATACCTTTTCCTAATCTGAATTCTAATTAATTCATTATTACTTTCCTACCTATTTCACAAGCTAAGTGATACTCGTGTGGTCCCATTGTTTAGCCTGAAAAAGGCTGATATACATTTTGAATGCATATTTTCGTTTTTCTTATACTACATAGGTTTCGAAATGGAGAGGCATTGCCTTTGAAATCGAGATCGAGGAGAAGATTCAAAAGACCGCACCGCCTTCGTCACCTCCATTTATTTCCAAAGAGGAAGTCCCAAAACGCTGTTTCAATGTCGGTTGATGGCCTCAAGGGACAAGAAGCGTTCGTCAAAATCGATAATTATTTTGAAGATATTATGTGATGGACCTAGTTCCATGTACCGTTTTTGTAACACTCACGTGTGGACTTCTCGTTAGTAATTTTAAATTAACATTTTTGACCTGTATTTCATTCATATCGCATACTGCGGGCATATTATGATTTATTGGAAAAGTTCAAAGGGATTTTTCCCTAAAACAGGTATACAGCCTACAGCAACTAAAGCTCATTCATAGATGAATGTTTAACTTTTTCGGTCAATATTTACAAATCTTTACACATCTTCCATTCAATTTGCATTTTGTTTTAAACAAAGCACGTACAAAGTAGTGTCCTGGATTTGTTGGGGCGTTAGTTTGATTTAATTGTGTTGGCTTTCATTTCAACTACCTAAGGACGTGATTAAAATTATGACCATGTTGAATATATTGAACACAGAAATCATTTCAATATCACATGTGGAGTGTTGTCTCAAGCGACGAAACCTCAAATGAACGTGAAATTACATGAGTACACGTGTCCCTAATTGAGAAATGAGATTTTGACATCTAATCGGCACTATGGACTAGTTTTCATTTCTTCACTTTTCACTCCCATTCCCATCCCGTCACTGTTTGTTGAGCAATTCACAGGTAATTCAAATTGCAGTATTTTTAACCTGTCGATAGTTTGCCTGTTTGCAATAATCCGTTTAATCAAGTAAAAATACTTCTCTGGTTCATCTCTCGAACCAGTCGAGTCGGGAGTAATTTTAAAGGCTAAGAAGTTCACATTTTTAGTCCATTAAAAGTGTATTTTTTCACACTCTGCTCCAACAAAGAGCTTGAGTTACTGCAAATAGCTGACAGGTAAATATTATGGTTAAATTAAGTCTGTTAAAATGCATGACATTCATCAAAACGTGAAAGAATGTATAAGTGCAGAACTGCATCTTATATATTTACACGATCTATCAACCAAAACCTGTATTTTGTGCGAACATTTAGCCATGATTCATTTAAATTATGAGATGACTATTTCTAGTAATTCTTTTACCTAAACAATGTTACATTCTCACATTTCTCACTGTGTCAATTGGGATTAAAATATTCTTGTTTTGTAAAAATTTATATGAAAGCCAATTTGTTAACCACGATAAAACGTTCATAAAATGCCCACAAGTCAACGTAAAGTTTCAAGTTTAGTGGCTCAACAGTAGCCATTTCTACAGTACGTGATATTATTTGTATTCAAAACTACTTTATTCTCATCCCGAAGACAACAAAAATTACAGTGCAGTAATTTTTCAAAAAAAGAGAAACAGCCTTGCTCACCGCACTTTGTTCACGTCATGCTCGAGAAAATCCATCATGTTCATTTAAAAGGATAAATTTTAATTACCCAACGCGTCATTTTCATTGCTTATTTATCCATGTTTCTTAATTTATAATTACAAAAATTATACATATATTATTATCTTATCTTCATTAAAAATGACTAACACACAATTCATGCATTTAAAAAATACTTATATATTCCATATTAATATACATAAATTGATGAACAAACAAATCTATACTGCTTGCATTTGTGAGTATCAGACAAGGACACAAGACAACCCTCCAACATGAGAGTCGGAGTCAAGTGAATCTTTCAAATGGATTGTTGATCCTGATATGATACCGCAACCGCATGTGAAATGGCAATAATGAAAAATACATTACATGTATTATGACCGACGACTAATGTGATCCTTTGATGACACGCACATTGGTCACCAAATTAGTTAAATGCATTTTCCTGGTCACCGTATCAATCAATCTACAAGAACCTTCATGCATTTAAACATAATATACTTTTAGCCCGCTGGTCGATCCCACGGATAGGCAGATTTGTTACTTTTACTACCTATTAATATTCAGGTTACAAAATTGTGTTTGATCATTTGTCACGAATGAAAAGCTAAAACGTGACTAAATTTGTCAATGATGGCTTCATGTTCAAAGCGAAAGGGCAACCATTTTAAAATATTGAATTTAAAAAATACCGGAATTCAACTCAGCTTGAGTGCTTAAAATCCTACTTTTACTTGACCTTTGCCAGTAGTTTCATCACTCATAATCACAGTTCCGCACCAATTACGTGTAATTAATTACATTTCATTTAATTACAATTAAATTACAATAAAAAACTGGTAATTAATTACTGTAATTAATTAAAACGAAAATATTAGGATGTAATTAAAATTGTAATTGTAATTGAATGAAAATATTCTATTTATTTTCAAATGTAATTGTAATTGACCATGAAATTGACCTGTGTAATTTAATTACATCAGAAAATTCAATTACATGCCAATTACATTCTATACATGTTTCATGAAAATTCCGTTCATGAGTATGTTGCCTTACAATGTGTATTTTATACAAGCACAACTTACGTGTGGTATGACTACGACCACCTTTGCTTGCATTTTGTCATCATCATACACGGCAAGCACTACTGCTGATTTCAACCTAATTTGATTTTTTAAATACCCCTGTTCAATAAAAAACAATTAGTAATTAATCGCAAGTGCCTATGAACACGATCACATTAAATTGTTTTTAAAATGTCGTCTAAAATACCATTTATACTGAATGGTCAATATTTTAAAATCATCAGCGAGGACTCCGTTACTGGGTCCATTTCCGCCGAATGCCAAATATGCACAACAAAGTCAGTCGTCCGCGGAAAGTTGGCAGTGACATCTAATTTCGTCACGCATTTTAAAGTAAGTTATAATAATAGAATCCTTGTTTTTACAATTATTGTGTTCCACTATGAAATGATTACTAAATTTTTAATTTCTACCCTTTCCACAGAGACATCATGATCACCTGAGTTCCCAGTTTGAACTTGACAAGAAGGCGTACGACCGCTCACGAAAACGCACATTTCAGGAAGCACAAAATTCTACCCTGCAAGTAGTTGGTGGTTTTACTAAAAATGAAGACAAGACCCTTTCAAAGTTTGACAAACTTATTATGAAATTCGTTGTCAAGGGAATGCATCCTTTGTCTATTGTGGAAGAAAAAGGATTTCGAGATCTTTGTGCCGCACTTAATCCTCATGTTCATGTTATCTCAGCGGATACATTAAGAAGAAAAATTGACATAGCATTCCGTAACCTCCAACTGGAAATTAAAGCTATATTAGCGAACGTAAATTTTGTTTGTGTAACTGCCGATGCCTGGACATGCAAGGGAATGTCCCGTAGTTTTATGGGAGTCACTGTACACTGGATCGACAATGATCTCCAGCGGAAGTCAATGGCCCTAGCCTGCCGCAGGTTTCAAGGATCTCATACATACGATCGGATAGCTAACCTATTAACATCTATATTTGATGAATACGACCTACCAGTTTCAAAAATTGTAAAAGTTGTAACCGACAACGCATCGAACTTCGTGAAAGCTTTCCAGGAATTCGGAGCCCCTGAAGGCATTTTAACTGAGATGGAGGTGGAAGATGAGGATCCTATTTTGCAGGCACTATCTCTCGAGAATGACGACACAGAAGACGATGAAGACTTACAAGCTATTGATTTGAATGAAATTTTCCTTGAAATAGATCGACACGGGAAGAATACTTCATTGCCAACTCACCAGCGATGTGCCAGCCATACCTTGAATCTAGTTTGTACTTCTGATGTAAAGAAGATAAACTCAAAGCTTCATTCTACTGCATTTGCGAAATGTAACAAAATATGGAATAAGATTTCTCGCTCAACCAAGTTTTGTGAAGAAGCAGAAAAAATAATTGGGGGAAAGCTCAAGCGTCCTGGAGAAACCAGATGGAATAGTCTTTATGATAGCTTGAAACAGTTAATGAGTTACCAAGACAAACTTGGCGTTTTGTGTGATTCTTTTGATATCCCCAAAATATCAGTAGCGGAGCAAGAATACTTGAAAGGGTATATTTTAACTGTCGAACCGTTGGCTGGAGCATTAGATGTGTTGCAGGGTGAGCATCATACTTATTTTGGAACATTGATTGCTACAATATTTACTACTCAAGTTAAACTGGAAGGTTTGAAAAAAGCACCTCCTGTGCACTGTAGTGCATTAATCAATGCATTATCTGCGGGATTCCAAAAGAGATTCGCTGATTATTTAGCACTGTTGGACAACAAGAAAGATGCAATTATAGCTGCCATTTGTCATCCACAATTTAAACTGCGTTGGCTTCCTTCATCAAAACGTGAAGAAAACAAGGAAATGTTCATTTCTTTAGTAGCAGCGGAATGTAAACCATCCGAGAAAGGTACGACAGCAGAGCTTCAGTCGGTTGCAACACGACAACCCAATACTTTCTTCGTATTCGAAGACGAAGAGCGTCCGGTCACTCAGGACAACTTGGAAGAAAAGCAGTGTTTTGAATCTGCTATTCGACAAGAATGTTTGAATTATTTATTGGACACAGAGAATAATTTTAGCATGCTTCATAAGTATCCTAATGTTTTAGCAGTTTTTAAGAAATACAATACTGCACTGCCTTCTTCTGCTCCAGTGGAAAGAATGTTCAGCTTTTCTGGGATGATTCTAAACCCAAAAAGACGCAGGCTTGGAGATACTTTATTCGAAAAGCTAACAATTTTAAAGTATAATTGATGATTCACCTGTTGTTTTACATATGTAAATTGTAGTATGAATCGTCTGCTGCTTTTTGGTTTGCATATTTTATAATAAGCAACAACAATAAAGAGTGTAATTGAATTTGTAATTAAATGTATTTCATAATTCAATTACATGTAATTGAAATTGTAATTAATTATTTGGTGAGCTGGATGTAATTAAAATTGTAATTAAATTGAAGATCCAAACTAGTGGCGTAATTAAATTAGTAATTGAATTATTTTCACTCAAGTAATTTGTAATGGTAATTGTAATTCAAGAAAATCGTAGTTGCGGAACTGTGCTCATAATGATTCTATCAGAATAGTTTATATCTTAATTTCATACATACTTACGTATTACTTGACTTTTGACTTGCTAAATACTCTGCTTAAGAGATCACACCACGCTCATAAATTATTTTTACTGCAAAAGAGCACCTGTTAACTATTTTGTTTATGATAAGAAAATTAAATTTTCCTTTCTTAAACTTTCATTGTTGGCTCTTAGCTTGGTTGATAATCATCAATTTACATTTCCTACTCTTGCCACTTTTATCTAATTGGGTTCAACTTGCTGCGTGTTCAATTTTACACTGGATTACACACTTGATATAAATTATAAGTTATAAATTATGATTCTCAGCTAACAAGCCATAAAAACCGCCATGTTGCACTCATTCGTAGTATTCATACTTTCCCTATAACCTTGTGTAAATTATCTGACCTTCTATGGTAGTTTGATGAGCCGCAAAGGAATAATTTTTGCAGAAAAACTTTTCTATCGAAACGCTTACAATCGAAATTGTAAGAAGAGCTTTTAAAAATCATTTAAAATGTCATACAAATGCATGTGAAAGAAAGCCATGTAATGAGAATGCCAGGAAAAAATTATGTCTACAACAGACAGGTTCAAGTTCAAGTGTGTGGCAGCGTGAGTTTCTCAAATACCTACATAGACTGTTTTGTAAACAAATATTTTTGCCAAATTAGGCGGAACCGTTAGAGCTGTAGTAGATTTCACAACAATTCGACTATAACCTGACTTAACATGATAAGTTAGTAATGCCCTTTCCTTGTACTTCTCACAGACAGTGCTGATTCGATGACTGATGACCTTAATCAAATTCAGATGTTATGTTTACATCCAACCTTGAAAAAAATATCCATATCCATTTTCACTCACTCATCATCATGTCAAATTGCATAGCTTTCAGTGAAAGGATAATCACAAAATCACACAACAAACATAACAAAATGAGAGCAAATGAGATGATGCACTCAAGATAATCATACATTATATCTGCAAAATTCCAAAAATGATTATCATTACTGCCTAACAATGTGCAATACTTTTTGCAAAATATTACGCAGCAGTAATGCATTTAGCCTACATTTTAGTAAATAGTATTGTTTTCACTAGCCTTAATATGCTACTTAACTTATATCTCATCCTAAGTACTACTGACCACCTTCTTTGATTTTTTTCAACATTTAAAATTTATGCTTCTACTTTGCATCTTCTCTCTAATCAATCGTTCTACTAATCTGTGTTACGCGCATTGTTGTGTACTTCCTCGTGTAGATAACAATTTAAAAGGGCAAGCGAATGTTTTAAAATCGACATGCTGATTGTGATTGTAATTGTAAAACTGCTGAGAAGGAGAAAACATTTGCATTTTCTTTCATTTTCATTCACCGATTCAGATTTTGCCTTTTCACTTACTTTACTTATGCTAACGATTAGTCCAATCACATTTTCTGACTTGTATGTATGTATGTCTATTGTATGACGTGAGTGAAGATAATTATTTGATAAAGCAGGATAAGGAAGAAACAGAAGCTATGAATGTATGTACAAAAAACAAAGATCAAAGTTGTAGGACGTAACCCAGTTGGAAATCTAGTTATTTTTTCAGTCTTACTTTTCAAGGATTGCATGCAGTATTTGTTTCAAATAATGGTAATTTGGCATGCGTTTTAAGTTACATATATTTCGTTTAAGTGAGTATCATCTTATCGTACAAATATCAATATCAAAAAAAGTTTTACTTTTGGCTGGTTTCCTCCTACATGCTTGTTGGTCAATTCGTTTGAAAAGTAATTTGTAATTCTTTATAAGTGAGAGGATGAATCCCGTTTTAAATGTATGTGTAACTTTTAAAAGCGGAAAAAATATAGTTTTTGGCTTTATTCACACTGCGGAAAAGGTGGCAGTGATTACTTGTAGTGTTGTAGTAGTAATAGTGTTCAGAGTTCAGATGACCATGTATAGAGACTCATACATAACACCTTTTTAACATCATCACCACAAATTATACTACACTGGTTACTTCATCATTATGAAGGGCTAGTTAGTCTTTTTAGGAGTAGTACCTATGAATATTTATTTCTTACATACACTTTCCGTTTGTGTAGGACTACTCACGTTGCATTGTATTTTAGTAGAAATACCCTAAAAATTTGCAATCAAACCGGTTTCAATATTAAAAGCTTGAAAATCTCATCTGCTACTATTTTGTAAAAGTATTTGGCTTGTCTAAAAGTTTTTTTTGGTGCTTCTTCCTATAGAATTACATGTGTGTAGTTTGCTTTGTATAGAGAAAGAAATACATTAGAAGATTTTTACTATCATTCTTAGGTCTTAATTTGCGTATCACATAAATCTTATTAGCTGGCTGTGATATGTGTGCGATCCGCATACGCAAAAAATGAATGAATTGAAAGATGAGATGTAAAAGTAGTGAGATTTGAGAGAAAAGCCAAAGGGGAAGCCACAATTATTGTTCCTTTTTCTAAATAATACAATGAAAAAGTTGGTCACACAAAGCGCTTTACTGCGTACATTCATACCACAACCACATTGTAAAACTTTTTTTGTAGTCCGATTGCCTGATAATTTAGTACTAAACAATGCCTGCGGAAAATCCGACGAATTAGGTATGGTTGCAGAAATAAAGCTACATAAAGCACATTAAAAATATTACTCACAAATCAGAAACAGATAGGCACCTACTAAATATGATTATGATGCCTGCTTTTCTCCGAATAGATTGTTGCACCTTGGCTTATGCATTACGTATGAGTTATTGCAAATCCCAAAATGGAGCTTGCATAAAATATACAATATTTGTGAAACTGTTATGGGTTTTTAGGTACAAACAACCATTTTTAGAATCACGAAAAATTACCTCACCACAATAAACAAAATTTAAACCAAACCAGCTATTCATCTCTCTATCATTCGGCAATGGCTTCGCAAGAAACATTCGAGTTTGATTACGAGTGAAAAAGTAGACAAAAGGGGAAATGTCTGACCTGCATAACGCCCAACTATCCAACATTGTAACATTTTAAAACATTTTCGCTCATAAGAAATCATAAATCATGGGCATGGGTCACCCATATCGACTTCGGTTTTCATAAATAAATTCCCGTTTCAAAAATGTTTTCACCGCCCCCAACAAATTTTTTAGTAATAAAATAATAAAAGGTTTTTCAATAAATACTCATTCTTCTTTTTGTATTTTATCGATATTTATGCATTAATTATTGATTCTACTAGTATACTTTATGCATAAATTTATAAATTCGGATCTTAGTTTTTATCACTTAAAAAATTCTCAGACCACCCTTTTTTCTTCAATTCTGGCTATATTTACTTATTATTTAATTTAATTTACATATTCCACATTCTTCAACTTCATCGTTCTGGGTCAGAAAATTTGATGCGCTTCAAAATAAAATGCAAGTAATCTGTCGTAATGTGTGTATTTACTCAAAGTTATGTTACTTTTGATTGTATACATTAAAACGCGTTGGTGTTATAAAAGTAGTTCGTTCACACTTTTTGTACAAATAATATATATTTAAAGTTTTTAAAATTCAAAATGAAGTAATAGCGCAATGTTGAACGTTCAAAGAAAATTGCCTTTCTTTTTATAGAATAGAAACTTTTTTAAATTTGTACAGTCGCTGTCGCTATATATCGTGATTTAAGGGGAGGCAAAAATAAACAAGAAGGGTTGCTTTGAGAAAGGAGGAATGTGTCATTGTCATTCAACGTGTCATAATGTAGTCATACTTTTTTGACAAGAGAATTTTACTTAACGACTCACAATCAATGAATATGTCATAAACAAAGTAACGTAAAAGGCATAATGTACGATTATGGAATTGAAGACGAGTAATAGGCATGCATAATCCCAATCTCTTTCAATCATAAATAGTCACAGCCATAAAATACCATTAAAGTGGCACGACAAGGCTTTAAAAATCGGTGAATGATGCGGTAGGCCACAGAAAGTCGTGAATTTCAGTTTTAGGCAAAATTCCTATAACATAATAGTTTTTAACCTCAACCCTACTTTGCCGTAACATCAGACAATCGACCTAAATGTGTTTTTTTCGAGACGATGCCCTACGCCAAGAAAATGATGACACTGACAATGAATTAGTGTAATTTCCTTGTTTTAAACCCAAACTATTTTCACTAATAACAGCTATCACAGAAAGTTCCACTTTTCACTTACCCTGCATCCGAGTTCAGTATCAGCATACAAACCAGGAAAGAAGGATTGTTCATCACATTGGAATTCTGTCATGAGAGCACCCGAGTACTCTTCAAATCCTTGCGTGGCATTGGCAGGGAAGAATGACTTGGGTGCGTTCCTCACATTTGTCAGCCTTCTTTTTCGTTTCGCCTGCAACAAAGACATAAAGCGTAAATTTATAATGCATTGTAGAGGGTGGATCTTTAATTCACAAAAAGAAAGATGATAGACTTAAGTCATAATTTCATACACAAAACAATAATGCGAACAAAAACGTTAATTATGTCATATAACTGTTATTTAAAAAGGAGAGTAATAGCATGTAAATTTAATTTAAGAAAAAATGGGTTTTCAACCCAAAACTCATTTTTTTGGTATAACTTGGCACTCTTTAGTGTGAGCAGTCTTTCATTTATCATCTCATCATTTTCATGTTAGTCGTGAATTTATTAAGGTGTGCTCTCCTCCTTTCCTCACTAAACCACCTACGGCAAACGGCACATGGCATGGCGCATTCATAAGGAATCTTTTTGACTTGCCTTATTTTACATCTCGGAGGAGCACTATCATTTTCCCCAAAAAACTGGAATTGAATGGTATAGAACAACCATGTGACGAGAATTTACGGGGTGCGTAATATTTATGTTCGCCCATGTCGGAACCGACGGACAGACGGGTTTGATTTGAAAAACGAATGTAATCTTTTGAAAATTACATGGTGAAAAAGACATTACTTTAATAATTTACCTGACTTGATGATGGAAAAAGGCATGTCTATAAAATAACTATAAATATGTTTTAAAACTTGTATTAAGTTTGGAAAATGAGTATCAACTATGTAGACACCATCATGTAGCATACCGGCAGGGTATAATTCATTTTCATTTATATACTCCTGCAAGTCATTTCATTTCATTCAATTCAAATAATACTGCAACATGGATAGTTGCACTACTGCATACTTGGCAGACAACTATATGGTCACTTGGCTAAATAATAATTGGTAATTGTGTGATTTGTAATATTCATGTTGCAAAACTGTGTTTTGGTGATAGGATGCCATCATATCCTCAAATTCACTTGACCACTTGCATTGGTTAAGTCAAATCAAGCCTTCCTTCAAATTTCAGTTTTGTACAAGTAACCGGTTTTTTCCTTTTCAGATAAATCGAAAACGCTGATGATACGATGAAAAAAAACATTAAAATTCCTAGCGGCTTATGCATAACCTTGTCTCGTAACGAAAGTGGGTTACTATTACATGCGCACATTATTGACTTTAAAAAATGATGATGAATAAGCAAGTAAAGTCACACAGTGAACATCAAGCCCATTCAATCGAAGGAAATCAGGTTTGATAACATTTCGCTGTTTGCTGCTGTAATACTTTTCCTTGGTCAGTAAAGCAATGGTTTTTTGTAAAGGAAGGACTGACAACAATGAAAATGAAGATTAGGAGCTCAAATGAAAAGAAAAAAAGTGGAATTTTGAAAATGAAAAACGTAAAAAGTTTTGACAACAACTTGTTGTGCAGCAAAAGATGACTTACTAGTTGCAAAAGAAGAAAAAAAGTTTGGTTTCTATAATTTTACTTTAGATAGAAACCTGCTAGAAATGTTTACTTGTTTTCATTAAAGTTTTTTTTGTTTTGTTTTCATTGTTTTGGTTTTCTTTGATCTAGAATGCTTACCTCAACAACAGGCGGTGATGGCGATAAAATGGCAGACAAGTCTACTGCAATCGGCTGTGAACTGGGTTCCGTTGGTTTGACTTGTTGGGGAAGTGAAATGCTTGGTTGCGGATTTATACCCTGCGACTTGCTCATTGCAATCGCTTTTAGGGCGAGCAATGTTGGATCTGCATTTTGAAGGAGGTGATTATTATGACGATGTGCAACGGAATGGGCAGTGGTGCTATCCAACATTTTGCGTGTTATGGTATTTGATGATATGTATTCTGGTTGTTTGGCTGCATTGATTGCGGCAGGGAGCAGAGCTTGAAGTTTCCTTAAAGGATTCTCGGTTGTGGTGGTTGATGGAGTTGTTACTAGCTTTTCTTCTAGATTGTTGAGAGCCAACAGTTTCTTCAGGGTTTCCAGTTGGGACGCAGTATAATTTTTGGATGAGGCTTGTTGATGAATTGTATCTTGTCTATTTTGTGCCAATTGCTGGAGAACGTTGAGAGGGGATTCGTTTGCGGGGGCGTTGATTTGAAGGGGTTGATAGTGAGGTTTCTCTAGTTGGTCATGGACATGAGATTTTTTATGAGCTTTGGCAATGATTGCTTTTGCTATTTGAGCTTGTAAGGACTTTATATCATGATTGGATCCATGGTTCAGGGATGTTAAGCTGACCAAGCCAGGATTCGAGGGTAGTTCAGGTATCACTCTTTGAGTGGTTGTTGTTGTAGTTGGTGGAGTGGTAGCAGGGGCAGAAGGTTTGGAAAGTTTCTGGAGTAAAGAGGAAAGTGGGTCCATGGAGGAGCCAGAAGGACTATGAGATCCCATGGTAGAAGCAGACGTCATTTGTTGGGCATGTTTGTTTGATGATTTGTTGCTAATCATTTTCCAAAGTTCCGCAAGTTGTGCGTTTTCATCTTTTACCGAAGGCTTTTTAGATGTGAGGGAAGCGAACATGTCGAGGAGAGGAACTTGAGTTGTAGTGGTGGGTGGGAAAAGGGGCTCCTGGACAATGTTACTCTTCGTTTTAATTTTGTCGATGAATTTTTGACCAAATTGATCAGCAGCAAGGGAATGAATTACGTCATAATTTGCTTTGTTCAAAGTTTCGAATGCTTCTTTAATTTTGGCCTTTTCGTCCATTTTCTTTGTTGGTTTGGGTTGATAGACTGGTCGGGGTGTTTCTTTAGGAGGATTTTGATGATGACGTACTGGATGTGAAGGGGGTTCTTCGTGTGATTGTTGGGACAATGTGAGATGTGTTGGAGGTAATAGGAGCGCATGAGGATCTTGGTCAAGGTCAACTAAGGAAGTTTCGAAAGAACCAGCTGGCCTTTGAGGGAAAGGAAGGAATGGTAATCTACTTCCAGCATGATCTTGCATATGATGAGGTGGCATTGGAGGTGGTAGTAATTCAGGTCTTAAATGAAGTTTATGATTGGGATCTTCGAGAGGAGGTGAGTGTTGAGCTGGTGGCGGCTCGTATCGATCATTGAAAGAATTAATGTAATTGTTAGGATTATTTGGAAGTGGTGGGGGTTCGTGGAAATGTGGGGGCTGGAATGGATCTCTTTCAAAGTGATCAGGTTGGGGTGGCATTGGTATTGGAGGCTTCCTGGGATGATTTTGAGGTGGAGGAGGAAGTGGTCTGGAGTTGGGTGGAGGTGGTGGCATCTGATGTGTTCTTGGTGGAGGGGGATGCATTTTGTTGGATGAGTGTTTTCCGAACGGTCCTCCACTAAGTAAGTTCGTGAAAAAGTTGCCGGGATGTTGGGACTTGGGTGGTGGAAGAGGGGGTTTGAACATTTGGGGTGGAATCTTTGTCGGATTTCCGGGTGGCAGAGGTTTTTTACCACCTGGAGGTGGTGGAGGATGTTTGTGATGGAAGGGATCTTTTGGTCTTTGATCTTTCTTTGGCACTTTCTGAATATCCAAAAAGTCAGGCATTCCATGTGGCGTTGGAGGACCATTTGGAGGTGAATCTCCTCGTAGAAACTGATCCTTATCATCTTGCCAATTATTGAAACTGCTGTGTTCTCCACGGTGTTCATGAGGTTTATCATGAAAATGATCTCTTGGAGGCGGTCTATGGTTATCGGTTGGTTTGTCCGGAAAGAACCCTCCAGGAGGACCAGGTCTCGGAGGAGGAGGTCTATTATTTTCGTGACCATGATGGGGTCTATCCTCCGGATGATGACGGGGTGGGCCATCTCCTTTAGGAGGATGAGAAAATTCTCTTTCAAATTCTGGTGAAGGATGTGGCCTTCTCTCTTGTTCTCGATGACCAGGCGGTCCTCCTGGTCTTTCATCTCTGTGAGGGTGAGGAGGTCTACTAGGATGTTCATCTCTCATATGATTATTACCCCTTGGGGGTGGTCTCATTGGAGGATGATCTTCTCTTTGAGGGGGTCTCATTGGAGGATGGTCCTCTCTTGGAGGTGGCCTCATTGGAGGATGATCTTCTCTTGGAGGGGGTCTCATTGGAGGATGATCCTCTCTTGGAGGCGGTCGCATTGAAGGGTGATCTTCTCTTGGAGGTGGCCTCATATGAGGATGATCTTCCCTTGGAGGGGGTCTCATTGAAGGATGGTCCTCTCTTGGAGGCGGTCTCATTGAAGGGTGATCTTCTCTTGGAGGCGGTCTCATTGATGGATGGTCTTCCCTTGATGGTGGATGTCTCATTGGAGGATGATCGTCATGCGGTGGGCGGCGTCTTTCATGATCATCACGTGGCAGAGGTGGTGGTCTAAGATGTTCTGGCGCGTCATTTCTCAAGTGATGTGGCGGTCCTGGAGGCCCATCTCGTATATGGGGTGGAGGTCCAGGTGGCCTGTCTTCTCGAAGCCGTGGCCTTTCATCTCGCATATGTGGCGGAGGTCCTGATGGCCTTTCATCTCTCATGTGAGGTGGTGGACCTGATGGTCGTTCATCTCGCATATGTGGTGGACCGTCTCGCAGATGAGGTGGAGGTCCAGGTGGTCTGGCTTCTCGCATATGTGGAGGGGGTCCTGGTGGCCTTCCATCTCTCACATGAGGTGGAGGCCCTGATGGCCGTTCTTCTCGCATATGTGGTGGAGGACCTGATGGCCGTTCTTCTCGCATATGTGGTGGAGGACCTGGTGGCCGTTCTTCTCGCATATGTGGTGGAGGACCTGGTGGCCGTTCTTCTCGCATATGTGGTGGAGGACCTGATGGTCGTTCTTCTCGCATGTGCGGTGGAGGACCTGAGGGCCTTTCATCTCGAAGATGAGGGGGCCTATGTCGTCTAAACTCTTCTTCAGATTCGAGTGGTATTCCTTGTGAAGGTGGAGGGCCAAGCTCGTTGTTATCCAATGGATGAAATTCATATGGCACATTATATGGATCTTGTGGGATGCCGGGTGGAGGTCCTGGTTGCTGTGCATTGTGCCCATGCATTCCACCCGCTGGACCTGTTGGTGGCATTGATTCAGATTGGTACTCTTCACGTCCAGATGGTGGCCCAGAAAATGATGTCTTCTCAGAATCCCTTAAATTCGAAGGGAAACCAGAAGGTCCGAAAGATGTCGGATTTGCTCCACTATGCACCATATTGTGTACCGGATTCTGTTCAATGCTGGGCAAAGGAATCGTTACAAAACCAGGAATATTCATATTATCAGAAGATGATGGTGGAGGTGCTGGTGGACCATGAAATTCAGGACCATCTACAAATTAAAACCAAATGGAAATTGTTATGCGTTGATTGCATTAGTATTTTTTTGCTTCTACTTTGCATTTTTCATTCTGATAACCCATATCTTTTAATTAAGATTCACGCTGCCTTTGTTTTAAAAGTAATTACACAACAACCAAGGTTTTGATAATATGTTATGCATGAAAGCACCTCTGTAATAAGCTTACTCTCACGTTTTCAGTGTACATTACGCAACAATGCAAACAAATAAAGGGGCGGATCGGTGTGGTTTTTAAAAGGTAAATGCACCTTTTCCGATGCTTATCAGTGAAAAATATTGCACCTATTCATTCAATGTAATTATGAACTTGTATTTATATCGTTTTATAACACATCAGACTTCATGCTATTTAGAGCGTACGAGGGCAATAAATCATAGAATTTTTAAAAATTACTTTATATCATAATAATCATAGCCATGCATTGAAAAATGAAGATGATCTTGTAAACTCGAAAATAATCACAGATAAGAATGTTCTAACACTAATTAAGTGAAAAATACGATTTATAATCTTCTATTTTGTACTACTAACACACAAACGATGTTAGTCAATGTTATGTTTGATTACTAAATGATAACGTAACACTATAATCGCTGCATATGCCGCAAATGCAATGAGATTGCAGATTTTCAAACAATTTTTCATCCATTAACAAAACGTCTAGAAATTTGTGTTCATTTTTTATAGTAAAAATTTCTCACATTGAATAGATCATCATGAATCATAACTTATCTTGGCAAGGTTTACTTAAGACTTACATTCTGTGACACGATCTTTTATTAGACTAGACAAAGACAGACAAACAACGGTACAGTTCTTAAATTTCTATGCGAATGATGCAGTGTTATGCAGCAGCAGATTTAATTTAACATCAAATAGATTTTCAGAACATAAATTGTACAGGCAACTTATTTGATTGATTCTCACCTCGTCGCAAATGTCAGAAAAAATCGTATTTTGAAAAATACTTTAAAATTTTCAGCTTTTCAAGCTGCACTGCACTCGCACCCTTAAACAAACCTCAATATGCCCATGCCCACCTATCTCTCAACAAAAAAATTATATGAACATTTTATGACCATACTTATTTAATAACACCCGTTATAATTATGTTTGTGCGCTGATTACACCAACAATGCAATATGCCTACGGAGCGTTAAATCCATCACTGTATCCTGTACTTAACTTAAAACTAAAACTTATTTCAAATTTTAATCAGAGAAAAAAAATGAAGAAAAACATAACAATTTTCGAAGAGAAAATCCACATGTTTATTTACGCAGAAATGATTTTGAGCTAATGCTATGATGATATACGTTTGCATGTTGCAAATGGCCGTGACCTTAACCCTTTAATTTATAATATATTTGCCTAAATGGGCTTTACTTACAAAAAATATATAAGCATACATAATTTTAGATTATTGGTTTTGCTCTTTGCATACCAAATAGAATGTTTCCCGTTAAATAATACACGGTGATCAGGATTTTTTATTGCTATTGCATTCAACAGAGCTTTTTGTTTATTACCGACAGGTGCTATTACCAAAGAACGGTTTGAAAAATTATGATAAAGTGAAATATGAAATATTATTGCAGGTCAAAAGAATAAGTAGAATATGCAATGCTGCTGCAAAAAATCTTAATGTTTTCAGACTTTTCAGATTTTCAGAAGAAAGGATGGTGGGTTTGGCTGGGAATAAACCGACCTAAGAACCAAAGTCCTGAAGACGAACGAACTCATCACTGACTGAATAATAATAAACCATGCTTGTGATTAGATGAATTTATAACAAAGAGTTTGACAGAAGTTCTCTAAAGAAGAATTGGAGTGCAAAAAGTATTGAACTTTAACATTGGTTTTTTCACTCAAACTTTTACGCAGGTGTACATCCAAGTTTTAAATTTGATAGAAAAAACAATTATCAGCAAAAAAGGGTGATACGTTAAGTTCAAAGGATTGCTTGTCATGTATTTTACATTGATCCTCGACAGTAAATAATCACAACCAGAAGTGTGCAGTGCACCATACGCACGTGATTTTTTCAGTAATAAACTCAGACTCTGCCGTGTTTTGTGAGATGTTAGGAATCGAAAACAAAAAAATAATGAGTGTAATGTCGATAACTTCTTAAACAACAAATGTTTATCAATAAAAAATGTTCACAGAATAAAATTTATATCACTGTACCGGAGCCCAAGCCAATAATTTATGTATGTATTTTGATAAAAGTGAAAGTTTACATTATGAAAAAATTAACGAGGGAATCTTTTTATTTCCTATCATTCTACTCCAATTTAAAACGTGGATTTTTTAAAGCGCACTAATAATAACCACGTCACGATTTTTTACACATTCTTAAATATGTGGGAAGCCCCTGAACTACAATAAGCGCAAAAAATCATCATCATACTTATAAATCATGTCAATTTTATGATGAAAATTAGCTGAAAAAATGTAATCGGTTTAAACTAAAATAAAAGAAAATGTGCTAAACTTATAAATAAAAAACTGATGAAAAAATTATTGTCATGTCATATTTCAAAACTCTGAACCACATCAAATCGAAACCATAACCAAAACCAACCTCAAAAAAATATGCGTATTATAGCAATAGCAATCTTGACAATGAACATTTTTTGCTAACACACATGTATTACCTCCTTACTCATCATTATCGTGTTACTTGCCTGATTGTAAGTTGTCATACATTTTAAGTACAACTTAAACTATGAGAATTGTGTGTAAAAAGGCTTGTCACAGTATTTTCTTGTAATGTACTTCTACCACCAAAATAATGTTGTAACAACTTGTTATACACCTTGATTTCACCCAAGGGACACGCTACACGTTGAAACAAAACTAAAGTAAAATCAGTGAACAAAAATGTGACACTAGTGAAGAAAGGACTTACAAATATACAAGACTCACAAATAAAAGAGTAAACGCGACGTGCTCCCTGAAAATTCATGCCCAATAGCACACAAAGAAATCTCACGAATCTAGCAATTTAAGTTACACATGTGTACCTGTCAATTTTACGTCGCAGGTCACTATTCTCTACATTCTTACTTTGAACGAACAGTTTTCTCATTGTTTTCTCACAGCAAAATTTTCAGTCAGTTAGAATTCGTACATGTCATTCATTAATTGTAAATATGTTCAATAGAATTCCTTTCTTTCACTAGATTATTTTCACTTGTTACAACTGATATATTAACAAGTACTCGTGGAGCTGAGGTTTCGTACTCATCAAAACATCAAACAAAACTTATTACAACTGCCGACTTGCTAAGCTTATGATCACGACTTTCTCATTAGACCCACTCTCCCTTGAGTTATCAATTACCTTCTTCGCTTGACAAAAAGGGGTGAAATGCTCGTAACCCAAACCATGAAATAAATCTTAGCTACATTTTCCTCATTGACTTGTCAATTTTTCCGTCCAATCAGGCAACGCAGGCAAAAAAAATCAAAGAAAGTAAAAGTCAATGAAAATATATCTTCCTGTGTGTAAATAGATGTAACTGCTGTCATTGCATCATGTCTAAAAAGTAAAAGTAAGTGCCACACCCACAATCTTAGGGAATTTCTTTTGATGTTTTTAAAAATTATAATTCCGACATTCTACCAGTACCTTATCATATTATCTAATCTACTCAATACCGAATAACAATGTTTTCCTTAAAAATGTAAATTTTGTTGTGTAATTTAAAACGAGAATAATTAATTGGTTTAATTATCTTTTGTTTAAAAAATTTTAATTTAGGGACAGAGTTTTTCGTTATTGTTTTCATTTCATTGTATGCTTGCGGAAGAGTTAAGTACATCCTCATGACTTATTTATGAATTTAAACTTGCGTTAGTATTTTGCACCACCAACACTGAATGTCTTTTATCCCTATCTACTTTGCAGGAACGCAGCTTCGGCTTACTGACTCAGAAAATTGTTTGGAGCTTACACACATTTAGTCGTTTTT
>JAQFXM010000991.1:0-37815 GCA_034693345.1 Entomobrya multifasciata | reverse complement strand
ATCTTAAAAGGTACCAAAGTGCCAATCATCAGTTGTGCCAATGAAATCATATTACATATACGAACGAATGTATGCTGCAACCTAGAAAAAGGCATAACTTACCTGCCTATTACAGAGCTGATTGTGTGAAAACAATGCATAATGATCAGTTTACGCTCCTTTTGAAAACAAAGAAAAGACCCAGGTAAGCAGGAAACCGACTTTTAACAGTGGAAGCGAAAAAGAATCGTGTCAAGTTACACGTTTTTAAGGTCTAAGAGAGACATGATAAATGTCTACTCCAAACTTCTCACGTTTCCCTTAGCGCATAATAGGTAGGAGAAAGCGTACTGTGCAATCCTTCTGTTCTTTCTTTTTACATTCATACGATGCACACTTTGAAAAATGTGTATATATGCATTTGCATGCGAGTATCTTCAAAAAGAGTGAATAAACAAATTGTATTACAAAAATTATAAGCGTCAACTGGTGCCTTTTTCCAATTGTCTTATTATTGTTCCTCTCTATTATTTTAATCCAACAATTCCAGGAGCACAAAAACTAAAAAGAAATATGCATGTTTCATAATACCCCAGGGACTGGTTCAAGTTAATGTTTCATAATTTATGGCATCAGAGATTGTTTCGCACAAATTGTGAAGACATCATCCGTTTCCTGTGACGCTCTTTGAGCGAATAAAGCTTTCCGTTTTGCTAAAATTTTATACTGTCAAGTATATTAATGATCTCGGTAACTGATTTCGTTGTTTTGACTATTTTTAAACGAATATATGCACAGCAATATCATTTAATAACTATTTATGCATCCATAAATGATTTGTCTCACATATTTTTTATAATAAAAAATTCTCATTTTTTCAGTCACCTGCTTTGCCACTTTGCCAACAACTATTGACATATCACCTTACACTCAAAGCGTTTTACCTTGTCCTCTGTCAACCTAAACAATAAAAAACAATTTTAAACTTTCACAATAACAAGTTACACGTGCGAACAATTTTCGGATTAAATTAAACTAATGATTTATATCATCCCACGTATGATTTCTTTACCAGTAAAATGGAAAACTTGTATACATATAGTTATCAGTAAAAGATTTCGCCAAGACAAAACTATTATGAATGCTTATACAATATTTAATATAAAAATATATAGTAGACATAAATATACAGTCATACAAAATATACACAAAGTTCTTGTACTTTTTTGCTCGATTACATTCATTCATTATTAAATAGAACTATTTCTTCTGAAGACACAAAAAAACACAGGACACAGATGCCAAACCAAATTATGTACATCTCATTGTCATCGTCATCACCAGTCGGTTTTCTTGGAGGACATTGCCACGTTACGTTATACGAATTCTCTTGAAATTCATACACTCTTATAAAACAAATATGTAGACACATGTTCATTGTTCATATAATGTGGAATGTTCATGGTTATATTGAATCAACAGCATTTTTGTTCCACATGGCTGAACATTGTAATTTCATTTGGATTGAAAATGAGTGAGCGAAAGGAACGATGAGACTGATGATGTTTAAAAGAAGAAGAGATGGAACTTATTATTTCTTGTCTTTTCTGCTTCCTTTGTACTTTTCTACTCTTGCTCCCTTTCTTCGTCGTTTTATGCGAGATAACAGATGGGATGAGTGATGTGGCGACACATCCTTTTCTACATTTCTTCTTTGGTGTTATGTTGTCTCTTCTGCTGCTGTTTTCTTCTATAATGGGTAGTACATAGTACATGATATATTTACATGTGTACATTGAATTCTGCTACTGCTTTCCATTTTCTAGTTCTTGAGATGATGATAACAGTAGATGAAAGAAGCCAAAAAAGAAAGTTACACAACAACAGTGTGTAGTAGTAGTTTTAGCAGGAGTAGTGGTGCTAGTTTACGTATGAATTGGCAATGAAACACTAGAGACAATTGGAGCATACACTTCTGTAAACGTGTACTTTTTTTCTTGAGAAAATTGATAAGCGACGTGTATGACGACGCAACGAAGGTCTGATGATCATGAGCGGATGGATGCTAATTTGATGATTATACTAGCTAAAGGACATTTAATTGAGGATGAAGAAAGGAATTAAATTAAAGAAGCGAAATGAAGAGAGAAAAGTTTTAGGATTCAACTTAATTAGAAAGTTTTTTAATAAAAAATTACAAAGTTTCTTTCTTGGCAGATTTTAATTGGTAATTTTTAGTAATTTGTACAAATGCAATGTTTCACACACACTTTGTTTTGTGACTTTTTTTTGGTGTAGTGGCAAACCATCATGTCTGGTATGCGGTGCTGCTGTTGTTTAAAGCCAGAATTTGCCCGTCCCCAGCGACTCAGCTCAGCTCCTTCAATTCAAAGTGAAGAGTTTATGAGGACAAGGCGCTCCCTGAAGGATGTCAGGGAGGTCACAATCCATCCAAACGAAAGTGCGATTTCCTTAACGGTTCATCAACCACTTTTTCCCCCGGGGAGGATAATGCACATTGTGCGGCATCATCCCAAGAAGGACGAGTAAGTTAAAATACTTTCACTGTTTTTACCCATTCCATTTGTAAGTAGCTCATATATTTTCATCTAAGAATTCAAAACACTAAGCCATGTTGTTTTAGAATCACAGTTGCTTTAACAGGAAGTCATAATATAGCAAATTTAACTTTGATTATTTAGGATTTTTCCAAATAGCCGTTGTTATAAAAAAATTCATTATTTTGATTAATGTAACCCATATTTAAAAATAAACATGAAATATTTAACTCCGAAGTGCCAAACCCCACCCATCAAAAATATAGTTTATGCCCCTCACTTGACATTTTTGTTACCAAATGCAAATGGCACCAGAACTTTTATCACAGCACATGTATCATTTATGTATGTTATATTTATACATTTATCTTTATATTTATATATGCACATGTTGTCGATACTATATTTATAAATATAACTCATTCATGGTTTTTTACACGTTTATATGCAAAATCACAGATTCAATTTTAATTGTTTGCACCGCACTACACAATTTACTTGTTGCTTGCTCCGCCGTTCGTTTTTTACACTGAATGTTTTTCAATGTTTAAATGTTAAATTTTAATTACAATATATTGCCTTAAGTATTTTTCAGACAAATACAACATTCATGTTATGAATCACATGGTGCTCACAATGTACGTTTTATATACTTGTTTTTATTTATATGTTTAAGAATTCAAAATATTACATAACAGGAGCGTTATATTTTTAAAAAAAGGCAGGAATGTCTGAAATGTGCTGAATGTCTTACCGTTATTGCTCGTAATATTTAATTGTCGTACATATTCAATATCGTCAATATACATGTTTAATTATTATCGTTTTAATTTCAAATCTATTTTTAATTATTTCGTTTTAAGTATTCAAAATGTATCTAATATAAACTGTATTGCCATTCATATTTCACAAATCACTACATCACAAAGTAAAACTGCAATATAAATCCGTGTGTCACTAACACAAATGGCTTTACACTACTCTTTTCATTTTAAAAGTCTCACTTCAATTACTATTTACTTTATAGTTTTAATCTATGCATACATTCATGTGTTTGATTCCAGTGGACGATATATAGGCGCAACTATTATTTTTATCTGTTAAATAAATAAAAACTTAAAATAGCAACGTTCTCGTTTAAAAAAGTTACTAAAATAAATAATGACTTGTTTCTTTTTCCCAAACTTGAAATGGAAACTCAGGATAAAATACGAGAGTGTATGGAGGTGAGTAGTGTGTATTTTATTTATAGAAATTTTCTGGGAAATAAACAATCCCTCTTAATACCAATCACTATAATCATAATAATACTATGCTACATAACGATAATTGCGAATTAGGACAGAAGAACAAACAAAAAATTACTATAAAACATTCTATTCTGCTCAAAACAATTCTAATGAAGAAACTACTCATGAGCATGAAATACTTAGAATAGAATAAATAGAATACTGAAAATTTTTTCCCCATTTTAGTAAGAAAACTATAAATAAATAGTCTTTTAATATGATAATGTTAATTTGCTGTAGAAGTATTTCTTTCCTCTCTGATTTTTTCCATAATCAAAGAAAATTATACAATAAATAATACTCAATTCTTGTGAATTGTGTGAGTCTTTTTTTAGTATATAATATTTTTAGTTTTAGCAAATTAATAGAGCAAATATCAACCGCCCACATTACCTTCAGCACCGGTCCATTTCCAGAAAAAATATCCATCTAATCCTAAACGAGTCTCGTAATTGTATCCAGTTTAATATTCTCTATTCATCTCCTGCTTTTACCCATTCATTTCCCAGTAATTTGATTCTTCATTTATTTCCCCAAATCAACTTAGCCTGACATGACATTACTAATAATTGTACATCAAATACCCTTTCTCCAAAAACCACTTTTTCTTTTCTGATTAATTTTAGCGGTAAATACCATTCCGAAATACTACTTGCGTCACTCTCTCTCTCTCACCCATACCATTTTATTAACGTTCATCTTTCTTTTTATCAACATCATCAGATTCTTTTATGTCCTACTTCATTACTCTCTCTTTAGTTTTCCCTCTAAAAACCTTTTTTACTAGTTGAAAAACTTGTTATGTATATTATATTTTGTCACCCATGCGGGTAGTATATGTACATTATTTTAGGTAGGTTCTAGTTAGTAGTTTGCTGCTGCCCCTTTATACATATTTTTTTCTAAATTTAGAAATTACTTTGAAAAAAATATCCTTCTTCTCTCGCTACATTACATCTTGTGAAACCACAATCACAACACAGTTGACAGTGTTAAAATCAAAAATTTCTGGTCATGTTGATTTTCTTACCATAATATAAATATGACATGCATACACAAAAATGTCAACTTCATACGCAGTACTTTCTTTTTACAAAATAGGACACATGTATTAGTATTACAAATATGATGATTGTTTGTGTTTGTAAACCGTGAATAGAGCCGCTATAGTGTTTGCTAATTGCATGTGATATTTAGGTACATGTGTTTTTGACATGAGTGACATGAATTGAAAAGCATCGTAATAATTTTACTCTAAATCCATGCCCATTATAACTTACAAAACAGTTCCAACGATTCCTTTTATATATTTGCTTTTAGTTCTGCTAAAAACATGTTCCACAAATTTTGACTTGACTGCTGCTTTGATCTACTTAATAATGGATGTTTTCCACAAAAGCAAAATCATTGTCATCAGTATTAGTATTTGCTATACAATGTATTAGTGTCGCTGTCGTTTTTGAGTATGGATATATATTTGCAAGTGACATAACAAGGATTTTTTCTGTTATTTAAACAACATATTATGTGTACAATTACAATCAAACCCAAAAGTCATTATACCGAGGTAGTACAAACTATGCCAATTTCCCTTTAACAAATAAAGCATTACTTTGGCTTCGACAATCCATCTAGGTCACAGGAAAATTGGGAAGCCAAATAATTTGCTTCTTTTCAGAGAACGACGTATGTTCAAGTAAACAAGTCTATATTATCAAGTTAAACTGTTTTCTCTTTATCATTCACGTCTCTCATTCATTACATAAGTTCACAATATTGTTCAAAACTAATGCATATGTAGCAAAATTTCCCCAAAAAAACATGACAGTTGACAGTGTCGACATTTCCTCAATTTTGTGTTGTTGAGATGCTGCTCTTGTAGCCGACAATGATTATGATCACATTGATTTGATGACTTAACTACTTGAGTGTAGCAAATTACATGAGAGCGAATAGCGAATCCTTATCAGTTTAACAACAGTGTTTAGTTTTCTCGCATCGTGCACTCATCATTAGTTGCGAGTCCACCAGGGCAGATCAATATGTCTGTTTTTCTACTTAACTAAGTTGGTGGAGTGCATCTAGGTCAGATCATCACATCTACCGACCAGCAAACAAATGAGCGCTGTCATCGTCATCATCATAAAATAAGAATATAGTACATCTAGCTTATGAAAATGATCAGAATGGTTATTACAATGACCGGTATTTATTGATCGACTTGGAATACAGTTTGGTAGTATGTTGTCTGATGTACTGATGAGTTTTTCATGACTTTCTTGTATGCACCAAAGTATAAAATACTAGCAAAATACGAAAACGGAAAATAGTATTACAGCATCTCTTTTTTCTTCAAAGGAGATGAGAAGCAGCATCAACAAGGGACTTTGCAATCCGAAGAAAATCCAAGTCCATTAGTATAATTGTATTCTTTCCTCTACGCTCTCTACTTTCTTCTGGCATCATAATATTGATATATTATTGTAGTTGCCAGAATTCACAATAATAATGACGATAATGCTAATACGAAAAAAAACACGCTTCTTTTTCTCAAAGGTAATATCTTTTTTCCAACCTTTCATATTGTAGTAACATCGTGCTTAAAAAGGAAGACATTACTTGCTTATTGTTTCACTTCGACATTTGCATGTTGATTATTAGTTCATGTTCATTCTGTTGCTGCCAAACAGATCGACATTTTTTGTATACATAATTCTGCAAAAGCAGATACACTAAATTTTTCAAACTTGAGAGTGCAAATCCAACTTTGTCAGATTGCTACATATTGTCATCATTTTTTTGCCCTAACGTGTACATCTTTTTAGAGGGAGAACATAACAGGGTTAAAGAAACGCCCGTGTATTTTTGTGTTACATTTATTATTTGTTTTCGTGTCGTCTTACACTCACTCGCTTTTCCTTCTTACATTTAAGTTTCATGTAGCTCTACATAATGCCACACATATTTTTTGTGTGAGTACCTATTTACATCATCATTATTCATCCCACCATCCAGCCGTACTTCAGGGGTTTCAGGTTTTTCTACTAAATTGCTTTCAAATCTTGTTCTCGTCTTACACATTACATTTATGGATGGATGAGAATAAGAATGCAACAAGAAGAATGAAATGGATGAAGGATTTTCTTTATTCATCATTTCTATCTCAAAAACTCTCTTTTACTTCCTTGCAAAACACATGCAAAAAAAAGAAAGGTTCAAGCAAAGTGGATGAATAAAAGACTCAAATTTAATTACATTATATGTAAAGCAGAAGACGAGAGAAATTTACAGAATGCTGCGACACAACCAAGCCTCTCTGACTTGAGAGAGAATTTGAGATGGATGGTGTGTTTCTGTGGCGTATTTATAATTACTCTAATTGCATAGCAAGTTTAGTGCTAAATACGAGAAAATTTTATATTTATGACAAAGACATGACGATGCATGAATGGTTAGGTGTATTGATTCTCTCACAGAGCCAAAATATATATATAAATAGTATGTTTTCCCGAGAAAGATATGAGATCCGATATGACTACAAGGAAGAAAGATTTATACACTGTTTTTGTTGTGGTGATTATTCTAGACTCTATGCACAAAACTACAAAACAACATGCTGAAATACAGAATACAGATAGCGTAGCGTGGTGGTATATGTACATAAATTAAATATGTAGACTGCGTTGCGATCTGTGTTCTCCTTGAGCCATTTTTTTCTTCTTCTTACTTTACCCTGAGTTGTATTTACCCCAACGCCAAGCCAACATGCGATAGCTGCCCTTAATATTCACAGCACGTAGAACTTTTGCAAATGTGAATATGCGAAAATTCCACGTTTCCAAAGAAAATACGAAACAGATGTATGAAGTATGAAGGAGAAAGCAAAATTCTTACAATGCAAGGTAGAAAGTTAGATAGTGCATACAACATGATCGTCATAATATATAATCATGGTCATGACTCAACAGCTATTTTTCGGAAGAAAATAGAAAACAAGTAAAGTTTTTTAGAGTTATAGCCAGTCAAACGAAAGACGTGCGCTGTGTACACTAGAACTGATTAGAAAATTTCTGTCAGTCAGTCAGTCAGTCAAACGGGCGGACAGAGAGTGTGAAAAGAAAAGTAGAACACAACAGAGCACAAGGCAATAGTATTATTATTCGATGATTCAGGGATGTGTAGTCATGTCATGTGGATGGGATGAAGAGGAAAAACATAAATTCAAGTGGTGATGTGAAAAGTGCAGTCAGAGAGGTAGTCCAAAAGGGAAATGGTAGCACAGGGACAATGCATGGAAGACTGACTGGAGAAGAGAAAGTAGAAAATAGTTTTGGTTAATGTTTCCTTGAAAATACTCTGCCGAATAAAGAAAAGTTATATATTATAAGAATGCTTCTGAATTTTGATGTCTGTCTATCTGTATCAAAATTTATAGAATATTTCGAATTTGGTATATTGAGTTTGTATTGAAAATCGAGAAGATTCAACAAACTGTGCTACTCATGTGCTACGTGAATACACCCGATTGCTAGCTTTTTATTGTGGTGCTTTATGGTACTGTCTAGTCTAACTGAACTGATTTACATGTGGAAATTGCAATTAAAATGAAAGCAGCTCTGATTCAACTGACTCCTTCCCTTGTTTAATGTTATAACATGATTAAGTTAGTTGCAAGGAGAAAATGGAAAACATGCTTGTTCTCGTTACTGCTGCTTCCATCACGTCACGACGTACGAATCTACAAGTACCTACGTAAGTATGCAAATTTTTCACACGAGGATTACATTGTTATTGTGCAGCTTTAATTATGATGATTTGTGGGTATGATCATGCTTAAACGATGGGCATATAATATATCACATGAAAGAAATGAGATGAAAACAACTTGATAGAAGATTAAGTTGAAAAGACCATTCAACTGCGACAGAACGAATGTAATGTAGTTCAGTTTCATCATCTGCAATTACTTAAGTAGTTCTGAAAATTAATTCAGTCCCAAAATTTTAATTTAATGAATACAGAATATGAAATTGGATAAAGATTTAGTTATGTTATAAATGTTGTTTTCCCCATAATATTAGACCATTTTCCATAATAGTTACGCAGCCGCTTTACGTTGAATAAGATTCTTAAGTCGCTTTAAATAATTAAAGTTCTTATAAAAGAATTTCCGCTTAAAGAAGATAAAGAAGCTAAAATATAATGAATCTTAAAAAAAGTCCTGATTCTTTGCGCTTTTTGCTTTACTCTAGCAGCTAGTTGTATTTTCTTGTTTGCATTGCACGTACAACAAAAATGTGTGCTTGTTTCTAATAAATGCTTTACCTGTATTTAGTTGTAAAAATAGTGCTAATTAATTGTTTCCAATTTAAAAAGAAAGTTCCATAGTAAGCTAATAGGATACACTTACATACGTAACGCTGTACGTAATAATCCGAATCCTTCTCGTTAATTATCGTTAATTGAAAACATGATGATTTCTTTAAAAAACACAAGTGTATACCTGTTCATATGTGCTAATAATATCTTGTCTTCTTTCTTTACTTTCTCTACCTTTCTTTTTACTTCGGTGTCTGTTCAAAAAAATAATGTTTCCTTGCCGACTGCTACACCAACAACTAAACAGACGTGTGATTAAGAAAGGTGAGCCCGTGTTCCAAGCCCTGTGGACAGATAACACGGATTATGGCCAAGTTCTCATATCCCCAGGGATGATACAAGATCACATGCCTGATCAGGTGCTCCACGCTCTTCAACGGGTAAGCATACATACATCACTAATAAAAACTTGTATACTTGCTTTCACTTTGGATGTATACATGTGTATACAATTTGCTAGAAGGTCATCACTACAGGATATAACGTAACATATAATTTAGAAAAATTAGTACAGTAAATAATAATGATTACTACATTTAGGACTTTTGTCATCTCATAATGTTTCATAAAAACTACCACTTTTTGTTCGTGTGTGGGCAGCAAATAAAACCAAGCCATTAATTCAATAAGAATATCCAGTAAAACATGATAATAATGTTCTGCGTTCTGGAAAGGTCGATGTGGAATAACCACTAATTATTAAATTCATACAATACAATTTCTCGCTAATTTTCTGCCAATAATAGTTGTCTTCTTTCTTTTCATTTTCTATCCACCAACCTGTGTTTTTCATACTTGTTTCCTTTTATTAACAGAATCATAGGAAATGTCAAGTCAAAAGAAAATTCTAACACGAGCAGTATTGAAAAGAAAAAATTCAATCATTGGACAAAGCGTCCATTTCCTTTCACTCCTTTCTATACCTTATGCTTACTTTTATCAAGTGCCAGTGTTAGCGATACTTTATAATTTTAGCCCATCACCTGGTAAATGTCTGCCTGCCGGACTGTTCGGGCAGAAGTCATACGGGTTCTCTAGTTAGTCAAGCAGATTTTAATGATTCATAACGATTTTGGGTGAACCCTACCTTACCGAAGTAAGGCTTTAGTTCACTTGACCCAACCGTTTTCTTCCTAAAGGTTGAAACTTTTTTGACATGACCTATACAGTTTTATTTTATTTTATAAAACTTGCAGAATTGCCACTAAGCAAGTTTATTAATGTGCCAATTTTGTTGTGTTGAATTATTATGATCTGAGATCATAAATTGACAAGCTGGCACTTTGTTTAACCGTTTACCGTTATATTCATCCATTTTTCTGTCCTTTTTCCTCTTTTCCAAGTAATTCATTTACTATATCCAATTTGCGCTGCGTATGTGTGCTCGCTCGCGTTTACTTTATAGTTTTTCCTGCTGTCTTGTCTCTTTTGAAATGGATGATAAGTACATACCTCACACATACCACCCAATCATTCTACTTTCTGTCCGTCCATCTTACATTTTACCATCTTTCTCTATACCATACATTTTAACCATCTCTCCAAAAAAAAATCCTTATATATTTTATTATCTGCTGACTAAACTATTCCAACCACTGCCATGCCACTATTTCTTCTTAAAACAAGTAGAGTACCACCAACTGATTTCTGCACCAAGTGCTGTTCACTGTCATCCTCCTGACATTAAAACTTTAATGGTGACGCTACTCCTATCTAAGCTGTTATTCTTGTTGGCTTGGTAGCCCAGCTTTGGCTTAAGGGACACATAGTTTTTTTATACAGCCATGTTTAATTACTGTTTACGTAAGCTCAACGAGATTAAATTGAGATGGTGGTGGCATGGCATGGCAGTGATTCTCTTAACCAAGCAATTCCAAGAGATTTTCCTTTGTACGTCCAACAACACACTTAGACAGTTTGCTTATCTATTCATTTTTACCTTACCACCACCACCACTACTATTTGGCTGACATGACAGACAGCTAACCTTTTTTGTTTTTCCAAAAAAAATCACCCTTTTTTACTTTTTTCATATTATTTTTTAAGGATATTATGTGCTCTTCTATGACGCGTGGTGCTTCCTGTCTAATCTTTTATATACCGTATCACCTTTAAGTTGACTTTTCATACATGTTTTTCACTTTCCCCCTTTTCATCATCATCTCCTTCTTACCTTACTATTTTTTTATCATCCTCCTGTTGCAAACTCTTGCACTAAGAAAGAATCAAGTAGGAGCGTGCCTAACTTGTTGAGAGAATTGTAGAGAGAGAACATTTTATCAACTTGCTATCGACTCGACTTAACTTTTTCCTCTTTACAAAAAGAAAAAAACGTAATCCTTGACGATGCGCTAAAAAAACTAGTAACGTGATGTTATACCTTGAAGAAGGAATGGGAATTGCTGAGTTTTGTACTTGAGCAAAGTTTCTTGCTCCCTTTCTCTCTTCTCATCAATCACAATTCTTGTCTTGTGTTCTTGTTCAAAAAGTCCTTTGGTGTTTTAAATTGCTTGCTTTATCTGACATGACATCTCCATACAACATCTCCAAGCGCCACCAAACTAACCCATGTCATGATGACGTAAATAACACAACTACGTACACAAAATTTGTCCAGGTTTCATCCCAACTAACACCGTCACCTTATCTACCTGACTGTGTGTTAATGAAAATGGTGTTTATATTTTTATTCGCATGGCCAAACTAAAGTTCATGTTTCCTTTACTTATAAATATTTTCCAGGTCTTTTTTTCAATATCTGTTACTAAAATGCATGATGACCTAATCTAATGCTTCTAACCTCTTTATTTCAGCTTTTGTATGTTTCCAAATACTCTATTCTTATTTCATTTCTAATTACAATTCTTTTGTTACTTTCTGTTTTCTTTGTTGTTGCCCTACTATTTTTCATCTTCTTCTTCACCACCTCATCACCTCACAACACCAATACTCTTTCTGTGTGTAGGTGTTATCAACACAAAACCGATTTCAGCTGGCTGATGAGTTTCCATTTGAGTTTGAGTACATTCCGTTTTCTTCTTTGCATGCCCGTCAATTACCGTCACCTTCACCATCACCGTCACCCCCATCTTCTTCACCAGCAGTACAGTCAAAAGCATTGCAACTACCACCAGCGTCACCGCATGTTTTTATTGTTGTCAATCATTCCATCATCGCTACCACCACCTCCAAAACCACAACAACCACTTCCGTTTCAACCACTCCTTCCAAAATACCAGAAACTTTTATTTACTCTACTACTATGCAAGATGACAGGGTAGTGAAGAATCACAAAAGAGATGATAACGGTAATTGTCATGACAACAGCAAAAGTGTTGAAATGGTTGACTGTCACATTTTGACTTCACAAGTTGCACGCGTCGTCAGTGGTGGTGGTGGTATACAAACTGAAAATAGTGTTACTTGACCTGGCACTACGCACTTCTCGGGGTATGATGTGACGGGTGAGCTTTGTGAATGCAAACTTTTTATTTATTTTCACTTTGTTACAAATTTATCTTGGTTTACTTTTTATGTGATTTTTTTTTGCATGTAATCTTTTATTCATTGGACCACCTTCATCTTCTTTACGTAGTTTTATGATATTATTTACCTGCACAATTAAAATTTATTTTAAATGTAAAAACACCATTTTTTGTACCTTTATCTCTTCGGAGCAAACAATTTTAGTTTTTTAAAACTGCCACTGCTTGTTTCCACCTCTATAAATACTGCAACCACCACATTCATGTTTTCTTTACGCATTTTAAAATTTACTTTGTTGGAAATATTTTGTGGTGGTGGCTGCTGCGTTGGACACAGACGTTATGTTTTCTTCCCAAAGCGTAACGTTTGGAGTAGGCAACCACCTAAAGCGAAAGCGATTCTGTGCGACTATTGCATTGCGTTCTTCGTCTATTAAAACATTTATTTATGACTTTGTATCTGTTGTTCTTTCCTTGTTCAATTTTCACAGGAAATACACCAAAACTTTTTTCCCATGTAGTTTTAATAGAGTCAAGATGAGAAACTGAAAATCCAACAGCAACTTCAACTTGAAAGAAAATGATTTATTATGCCATTTAAAATCTCTTGGGATAATAAAAAAAACCTGTATGTGCTCTGCATCTCTCAGAAAAGTAAGGAGTTGTGGAGGAGAGAGTCACATGAGAAAGTCAGTCTAATAATAGGAGCATAAAATTTACAAGAGAAGTTCAGACGGGTTAGTTTGAAGTTTGTTTGGTAGACAAAGTAGTTGTACCCAGACTGCACTGTATACTGCAAAATAAAACACCTTATCCACATGAGAGTACGACTTGTCTAGTAGTCTATTTTTAATGGAAATTGTGTAGTTGATTGGATGTTGGATGGGTATACTAAAGCAATCCAAGTAGTAGTCTAGTCGTAAGAATAATTGATCGTGTTGTGCTGCTGCTAGTATATAAACATGGGTTGATGGCATCCGCACAAAATAATGCACAATGATTTGACAGTGATGGAGAGGCTAACAAGGAAGGAGAAAAATAGGAGGAATGATAATAATAATTTAATTTGGATATTTGGACAGGTTGTCAATAACCACGGTCCAGCGAAGCCGCAACGCACAGGCTTAGCTGCAAGCAGTACCTCACCTTTGATGCTTTCCAAGGAGTCACTGGATGGGGAAGGCGGGATGGGTGTAAGTGTAGTTGGTGGAATGGAAGAGGTTTGTGTGGAACGTCTTCAGCCGCAACAGGGCACCAGTGGTACTTGTAAAGGTTCTCCGCAAAAGAAAGGGAGCGTTGTTGGAGTAGTAGGGGCGCCCCTGTTGGAGACGAGCTTCAGCGGGGACGAGGATCCGGGTTCTATAGACACAAACAAGTCATCTCCTGAATGCACCCTTCTTAATCCAAGTCCATTGATAATAGATGCTGATGCGGATATTGAAGGGGATGGTGACCTGACTCCAACGAATATGGGATTGGGTGAAATTTTAGCTTCTCTTAATCTAAGCTGGGACTATGTGACGAGTTTGCAAGAAAGGTTTATGGAGAAAGAGAAAATGATGGGACATGAGAGGAAACACAGTGTGGGCGCAAACAGTAGCTCGGCTTGTTCAGAAGAGGGTAGCACTTTTAAGGAGATTTTTGGTCCAATTAAGTACGAAGACTGGATGGCACCTTTGGCGAGTCCTGAGACGTTGTCAGAAATTAGCAGTTTGAGCTCGAGAGCAAGTTTCCTCATTCCAAAGGACCAATCTCCGCTACTCAAAATAAAAGGGGGAAGAAATGGTATGGGTCCTGGTAACTCTACAAGCTTGCATAGGAAAAATGGCAAAGCTAATGGGATGAATGGTGGTGCTACACTTGGTCCAAATAGCAATGGAACTAATGGAACCCACAGTCGTAGTCTTAGCTGTACTTATCCTGAAGTTGGTGGGGATGGTGAGGATCGGGAGCTTGCCACAATTAGCTCGTCTGTCCTTCAGTTTATTTCCAATGGAGCAAATGGAGGAGACGACTCCAGTGCGAAATACTACATAGACATAGGTGACTCCCATCATCATCACCCCATTCCTCCCAGTGATTTACATATTGAGGTGTCAAACGGAGGAGTACTTCCAACAGGGAGTAGCACACCTCCAGAAGACCATCATCACCATCTAGACGATGATCCAATGACTCCCGTAATCGGGGATATTAATGGTTCCTACGTCGAGTTAGTTGTTGGTGGGGATGATCTAAGTAAAATGCAGCGTGGTACTGCAACAAATGGGAATGGTAGCTCCTCTGGAGAGGGAAAGCGTGTAAGTTTCAATCTGAGACGGAAGTATGCTTCCAAAGACTCTGGATGCAGTGTTAGTGACATAAGCATTCCAGTGACGCCAAGTAGATATGAGCCTATTTATCCCGTGTTCTCGCACCAGGAGGAGTATGGTGCGCCAACATATAACTCACCTCATTACACTTATACGGGCCACTCTCCACAGGACCAGTCTCCAACGGAAATATATCCAGGGAGTAGAAGTCCAGGGGATAGTGATGGGGCCGGTGCCAACAAATTTTCCTTTCCTTCTTCAACCGCTGGTGGTAGTACAACGGGCAACAATAATGGTGGTGGAGGAAATGCTGGCGGTTCATCTGCAGAACAAAGTCCTCATGCGCCATCCTCCGTGTCTGCGGTAGTATCTTCTAGTGCAAGTCCACAACTTGGATTCATATCTTCATCTGCCGCCACTAACTCGGATCCTGGGAGTAGTGGCAGTGCAAGTGGCTCAACCACAACGTTTATACAAATTGCCGACTTGGAAGCGCATCTTGCACAGTTTCACGCTCACCAGCAGCATCATCAGCAGCATCATCATCATATGCACCAGGAACCAAGTAGTGATAACTCATCAGAAAATCATCATCACTAAAAACAAAATCTCTAATTTGTCTACAAATTTTTTATATGCCAACTTGTATCTTGCATTTGATTTTTATTACTTTTATTACACACAGATTACGATTACACAAAAACAAAATAATATTCTCTAAGAAAACCAATTTCTACTCATTAAATTAATTTTACTGCGTAAATAAATCATTTACTGAGTGAGGCAAGAGCTATCTAGAGAAAACTATTGTGCATTGGTATAACATACAACAATACAACTCTTTTTATTAAGGAGCTCATTATTCAAAAAACTACAATTGAATTAATCCAGCTTGGTCACTGGTCATTACATTAAATTTAAGCTATCTTTAAAGTAATCTACGCATAAACATTATGAGCATTTCAACAATTAAAAAAACTTTCAATTAAATGACAAAAATGTGAGAATTTCATTGAAAAAAGTGTCAAAATCAATTGCCAACTGTCATCTTTCATTATCAATGCTCTTCAGTCATTGGAAATAAAATTAAAGCTCTTTTAGAGAGAAGCAAGAAAAATCGGCCATAAAAATTATAAGGTTTTTATATAAGCACTTATCGCCAGTATTCAAAATCTACGTAGCATTAGATGCGTACACGTTTTTATCTAGAGATAGCGATGTAGATCAACGATTTCACCAAAACGAAACCAAAGGTAAAAGTGAATTTATTAGTATATTGAAGTATGTAATGGTGAGCATCCCCATTAACTCGATTTGCTAAAAAAACTATTTGGTGATATTTCACTGTACATACTCATATAAAGTACATATTCATAATTATTGTCGTTATGTAGGATTTGAAAGAAAGAAAAGCTAATGTTGTCGGACTTTTTGTTTACAGAATATAAACAGATTAAAAATGTTTTTATTCATGCCTAATTTTAATTCAGCATTACTTTGTTAAAGCCACAGCGAATTATATAAATTGCCAACGTTGTTTAAACATCAAAATTAAAAACGGATGACAAACGAAAAATAAGAACCTTGCTGTCAGCTTTGTCTTAAAAAATGGTAAAATATTTATCTAGCAACCGAAGTATTTGGGGCGTAGATCCGAAGCCTACCTTGTTATTATTGTTGCATAAAACATATTTATATGCACTGTATATAAAATGTATAAATTAGGTACTAATTATATAATAGTTAATAGTGTGTACATGTATAGCCAATTGTTAAAACCTATTTTTTCAATGTGCTATTCGGAAGACGTATCTGCCAAAAAAAATTGATTATCCGAGGACAATATTTCAAATTTAATTAAATGCAAGCAAAAAGCTAGCACTCCGGGTTTTGATTGATTATAATGAAATAATGAATGATGCATTGACAAATGGTAGAATTTGGGGTGACGTGAAGAAAACATTTTGATGAAATAAATAAAATCAACATTCCTTTTCACTTTAAGTAACATGTTTTGTTTGAATGGTATCCATATCTTTGATTATCTACGCTGTATATTTTCTTACGTTCTAGTCGATTACGATTATTTTGTTAAATAAATAAATCAAGTTAAATGAGTTACCTGATGACAATTAAATTTGAGTCGAATTAGTGTCATTTCCCATCATTTCAACCATTAAAATACGATATGATTACTTTCCTCGAATAATTTATTTTTTACAAATAAGCTTTCATCATTTCGATGTATTATAAACCCAATAAAAATGATAGTTTGACACCCGTTCCTTGTAGTTTGACATTGAAAATGGCAAGACTAACGAGTTGCTATTCAAATGATTATTTTTTATGATTAATTTCATCAGCCTAACTTAGTACATTCTTAATGTTACAGCAAAGATGGTGCAAACATAAATATATAAATAGATTTAAACAAAAGTTTAGATATTACACAATGTATTAGTAATGTAAACATGTAATATGAAATAGCTAGGTTAAAAATTAGCTTAAGTGAAATGCATCTCGTAATTATTGTAACTAAAATATAATTTTACATAAAAAAATGCCAAAGATAATTGTTTTAGTAATTTACTGAATTTACACACTGAGATATTCCACAAAACAACGATTTGGTCTACTTTTTTCCTTTGAAAAGTAATGCAAAACCAACAATGATTGAAATAATAATCCTTACAGATAATTTTAAGTAAAAAAAAATTGTACATTTAATTAAATTCTAATCAGAATCGTAAAGTTCTGGAAAATGTTTTAGGAGGCCTTGTACGCACATAAATTAATATTGCTTTTTATAAAATCAAATAAAACTTTTTGGTTTGGATGAAATCCCCCATTTTCAGTACATGTACCATTTTAACAAAAGTAAAAATGCAATGTAATTTCTCCCGTACTCTCTATTATTATGAGAACTTTATAGATGAACTTTGAAAAATATATAATGAATCAAAGACTAATTATAATTACATGTCATATTTTATGTGACTATACAGAGCTATATAGTTTGCTTTATGAATTTTTACACGAGGAATCAAATCACTTTTTAAAATATATACAGTGAAAAATTTAAAAAATGACTTTTTATAATTCGCCAAAAAATTCCAGTCACAAGTGTTTGCAAAAAAATATTAATATTAATACACGATGAATACTACTACTTATTTTGTACGTTTTGTAGCAACAATTCACTCATGACCTGGCCTAGTCTCTACAACTTTTTACTTTTCAATACATTCAAACCTTAAACAAGGATCACTTTAAAGCAAACTGTAAAAATTCCGATAAAAAATAATTTGAAATTATTATCCTTTTAGTAGTTTTTTGAAGAAGGAAAATAATGTTTAGTTTTACAATAATACGTCCTGGCTAATTAGCATTTTTATCTGATCATCTATTAAAAATAAAATACTAAAGTAAAAAACAATATTAAAAGAAGCTTGTAATCATTTCCAAGAAAAGTAACAGCCAAAAGTGTTCCAACAAAAATATACCCCAAAAACAATTTGCTGAAAATCCTCATTTAAAATATTCACAACTAAACCAGCTATCGTTACTATATACATTGCCAAAAAAAATTTATCTACTTGGAAAACCCAGCAAATTTGAAAACTTTGAAAATTTCAAAAATCAATTTGAACTTTGAAATTGAAAGATTTTTGCTATATTAAATTTTAAGAATGGTATTACTACGTATTAATATGACTTAAATAATACCAAAGAATTTTTTATCAAAGGGAGGCTCGACCAGTAAATTAACTAATTAGTTGTAAAATAAAAATACATCCAAAAGTTGTTATTATGATTGTTCAGTTAAGGCTGTTTAAAATTATACGTTCACTATTAAATACTCATCGATTAGAATATCGGGTACTTGGGTAAATAAACCAAAAAAAATTATATATTGGTATCAAACCGACATCAGTATTTAAGAAAATTGGTGCAAAAGAGTTATGTTGAAGTAGTGATTATACAAATGTTTAAAATATAAAAATATGTATACTTACATTAAATCAAAAAGAATTAATTAAGCATAATTAATTAAGAAATAAAAATAAATAAATAACAGAGGTTATGTAATTTTAATGATAATAAAAATTACTAATTATGCTACCGTGTAAATTACTGTGTTCTTTTCCATTTATTTTTTTAAAAAACTGCGGTATCTTGTCCATTTAAACTTGCCATATATATTTGCAAATTGCGACACTGAAAATAGCATCATGGTCATTTTTTTCGACAAAGTCCATAGAGGCAATGGTACAGCTTTTTGGTTAGATTACATTTTGTCAAGGTGAACAAAGGCATAAAAATTGAGCATCACATGAGTTTCTCTACCAGTTTTGACGCGGGAACCACAATATGCAACATCATCTAAAAGACTATTTGAATTTTTTACTGGTCTGTGATAGGTAGACTGGTGGGTAGAATGACAGACAAAAATTTTCAGGCAATTTGATAGAATGAATGCAGAGCAGAAGCAGAGCATCATCATCATCGGCATTACTTGCTGCAGGCACACATTTGTTTTCTTAATTCAAGAATTTAAAAACGTTTAATTGTTGTCACTGAAAAATATTGTCAGAATATTAGCTCATTGTTTTCCATGAGTAGATTTGATTATCTAGTTAATATTGTAGTATTGCGAGTTATTTGAGAAGATTTGTCAAGTTTAATTGCACAGTTTTTTTTGGAAAGAGTAGAAATAAGAAGTTGTTGTGTTTAGTTTGAAAGGTTAACTAACTGTTTTAAAAATGGTTCGAGACGTGAGTGGTTATCTTCGTAGTAAGGAGAGAAGTGCGGAACCCGCAATGGCTGAGAAATGGGCCAAGTTGGATGAGTTGCATTCGAAAAGGTTATGGCATCAGTTGACCATTCAACTGTTGACCTTTGTCAAGGAGCCGGAACTTCAGAAAAATAAGTCGCTAGTTGAGCTATATGAAAATTTTATACAGGAGTTTGAACTGAGGTAAGATTATAAAAAGGACAATGATTTTAGTTTGAAGACTACACATTTTCAGTGTGCCGTTAAAAATATATTCTTAACCTCACTCCACCTTCATTATTCAGTAAAAATTAATGATTCATTTGTACTGTATTAAAACTTACATTATATTTATTGATCTATTTTAAAGAATCAAGACGCTATCATACATGGAACTGTGTGTCCTCATAGTTGTCCAGTATGATAATCCACAGGATGCCTACGCATTTCTGGATAACTGTGAGAAACGAGTCAGTGGTGATCCAGTGGCACTAGCTTTGTGCAAAATCACACGAGGACGTATAAAGTTGGAGAAGCAATCGGACATTGCTGGGATGAAAGTATGAATGCTTTTCATTAACCATATATTTATATGTAACTGTGTACTTCAATTTGAAGGTGTTAATATATATTTTTCATTGTTATTTCATCAAACAGACCATTTTGGAAGAGGTTGATGAGATTTTAAAGCAAACTGATGGCATCTCTGAAGTTCACGGTCGGTTCTATCTTCTTCAAAGCAAATTTTACCTGGACCATGGTAATTTAACTGAGTATTACAAAAGTGCTCTCAAGTTTTTGGGATGTACACCACTCAAGGACTTGCCTATTGCCCAGCAACAGGATCATGCAAAAAATTTGGCGATCTCTTCTTTGGTTGCGGAAGGGATTTATAATTTTGGGGAACTGGTAAGTTGAGAAATGTATTTTAACCCAGCAAACTTGTATTATGTGCCTTGAATTTAAAAGCTGTTAATGACAATCAATATTATTTTTTGTCAACAGCTTGCCCATCCAGTACTGGATTCTCTGAAAAGGACACCTGATGAATGGTTAGTTCATCTCATGAGAGCTTTTAACACTGGCGACGTCAATGAGTTTGAAGCTCTTAAAAAGAAGTGGGCAACTAACAAAGCGCTGGCGGAGAATGAAAACCTTTTGCGAACCAAAGTTACACTGTTAGCTATTATGGAGATGACATTCAGAAGGTCTGCCAATGAGAGACAAATCACTTTTGAAGAAGTTGCAAAAGCCACCAAGCTGCCTCTTGACCAGGTTGAGATATACGTAATGAAAGCAATTGCCAAGGGTCTCGTTGTGGGGAAAATTGATGAAGTAGGCAAAAAGATTTACATGACTTGGGTGCAACCACGTGTTCTTGATACAGTTCAGGTAAATAAATACTAGCCTATAAAAACAGTTTCATTCATTCTAATTTTTAAAACAATCATTTTTTAACGTTTCATTTTTTTACATTTTTTAGATTGGTACCATGATCACTCGTCTGGACGAATGGCAGCGGGATTTAGAGAAGGCCCAAGACATGATGAAGAAAGATGCATCCGATATTTTGCTATATTAGCACAATAAGTATATTTATAATAAATCTCGTGATTATATAAAAGGTGTGTTAACGTTTTATATAAAATTGAACTATTCAAACCAATATTTATAGTTATACTGGCTACTATATCCTTTTGAAAAATCCTTTGTTGTCTCAAGTCACCCCAAAAAACTAATACAAAAATCAATCCCTGTGTAGTGTGTAGTACCACTTTTTGTTTAACTACAACTCATTTCATTTTGTAATAAATTAAGATAGTATTGATTTTCAAGAATAATATTGTTTCTAAAATCAAAAGATCAATATTCACTTTTTGACATTTTTTCCATTTTGACTTTTTATCTGTTTTAAAACCTGTGATGGAAAGCAGTTTCCATAGCAACGAGAGTTTGTCAACCTCTTTCTACTTTATTCATAAATACATACATACATTCATTATATATTATTCATCATCTTAAACCAGTGTGGTACATTATAATTTATCAGCTCTGCGTCAGACAAAATATACTGCGTTTTATTCCGGAAGCTATAAAAACCACAATCTAGTCCAAGACCATATTTTGTATACCTTATTCAATTTTTTTTTCATGGGACATGTAAAATAAGCGTACAAAATATATATACTTTCGATAGCCGTGATTTGCTTTCTCCCTTGCATTACTATTACCAACACGTTTATATTTCTCTCTCTCTCTCATGTGTATACCGATGAACTGCAGTTCTTTTTAGAAGGCAAGTGTATTCAAGGACTGTGCCGATTGGGTGTCTGTTTCCGTCATCCGATATCTAGAGCTCATGATACGTCAGCAAACTGTAGCGGTAAGAAATGAAGCAGCTTTTTTTATTCTGCAAAATCTTTTCAGCTGTCCTCTAGAAGTAGTTTTATGAGGTGAGTCCTATGCTGTCCTTCTCATTTTTCTGCACCAAAAAAAAAACTGCTACTACCACTATTAATATTAATAACACTGAATACTCTCTCGCTGGCTACCTCCCATTGATCTCTAAATTAATTATTAGACAGACGAACGTACCCACACAATCGCTCGCTCACATTGACTACATATCGCCATAAAAAACACCACAGCAAAAAAAAATATTATGCAGTTTCCTCACAACGCGGACAAGCGCACTGGCACTCTTACAGCAATAAAAATTAGCGACATCAATATAAATGACAGTAATAGTAATCTAAAGGCATTAACTATGCTATCACCATAAGAATAATATTAACAAAGTACAACAACGTGACGAAATACATTATCAAGTCCCACTTTCTCAATTTGCTCACAGATTAAACATCATAGAAAAATCAACATGAAGCTATAGCATCATCATCATCATTAGTTTTGATTGAAATATAAATTATTTCTTTGTGCGCGACTTTCTGCAGAGTGTGTGCAGAAAAAAGAAACAAATTGGCTTAATTTGTTGCATCCCTTTTACCAAAACCAAGCAAGCCAACCATACCAAACATCATCAGCAAACAAAGCAGCGCAGGACGCAGTGAAACCTATAATTAGTATTACCATCATCATCACATCAACGCTTTTGTTCATAATCAACATTTTCAGTAATTAATACACAGCTTGCGAGAAAGTAAGTTATATAATCTGCAAAAAAGTATTATCCATCACACGTTTTCTAGAGAAGAAGAAAGAATCAAGTGATAATTTTGTGCTTTCCATTTATATTTTCTTTCCAACGAAAAGACTGTCATCCTGGAAAAAATTGAAGTGTCTTTTATGATTTGATAAATCATAAAATAATAAAATAACCAACTATTTTCATGATTTACTGTTCCTGAAAATCAGTATTATTTCGTTTCTAAAAAAAATATACAATGCTAAAAATATTAGAAGAGTGATAAGTGGATTCTCAGTGAAAACTTAATTTTATAAAAATATATAATCCCATGAATAGTTCCTTATCAAAGTGGTGGTCATGAAAGGGGAAAAGGTGGTAGTCGCAGGAATTCTTTGGTGTAATATTCTCCACCGGCTTGTTTATCTGGGGACTTTTATTACTGACCCGTTCATGAGATGACAACGACTTGATTAGTTTAAAAAAACAATTTAATGCAATTCAAGTTTAAAAACTGTAAGTTGCTGTTACATCGCGAGCGTGTGTGAGTGTGTAAATGTGAGTGCATATTGAGTTAATTCCATGATATATTTTTAAAACATTTAAAATGTCAATTGAGAAAGTTTACACAAATTCATAAATATTCGGATTTCGTATCTTCCGTTGTTTTTATCTGTGATCAAAATTTTTAAACGAACAAATGTAATTTGTTTTAATTAATTTTTTATTCTACCTGGATTTCAAATTTTTTGGACATAATCAGTATTCCGTAAACCAAACTTTTTTTTCTTTTAAAATCTTTCTTACAACAAATAAATCTTTTCCACTTAACTATTTTAGTGTAGAAAATAATTCTTGTAATTTGTTGTCGTGGCTTTAGTGTCAAGTAGAACTACTTGTAGATATTCTTTATTTCTCACAATAAAGAACTACAATTTAGTGTTGTTGACCGTTTGCTTTTTTGTGCGTGTGAGCTTGTGTGTGGGTGTGATTCAATTGTCAATATTTATGTGACTTAAAAAACATACCTACTTGTGGCCGATCATGTAAGACTTCTACATTTATTATCATCATTTTAATACTCCATTAACAATTATTTTTAATCTTACACTAGTCATTTTTTTATGTGTTGAATGTATTCTATTAATCATAATACTTGCGTATTTAATTTTATGAAAAACAAATTGGAATAAATACATGTAATTTTTTCCCCCTTTTGCACGTCTTCTTTTGATGTTTTTTTATTTATGTTTGCAAATGCCTTAATATTTCCATTTTTGTTGTCACATTAAATCTATTATCGTCACTCAATAACTCACCTTCCTTTAATAATCTGTTGTAAACCCTCATCTAATTGTGTTCAATGATACAATAGAATAGCTCATAGTGCAAATAAGAGTAACGTGTCAGTTTAAATAAATAAATAGCATAAAAAAATAACAGAATTAACAAGCTTTTTGTTTTGTGTACTGATTGCACTTGTGACTTTTCTGCACCTTAAATACATAACCGACAGTGACATAACATCTCATCTATCCTTCCATTCATTTCTTTGGGTTTATGATATCATCTTGGCACACTTTTCCAAAGAAAACATTTGATCTAATTAACAGTGTGTACACCCTTGTCAAAAATCCGTAACTGTCGCTCATTTTCATGATGACCATTGTCTTTCAGTCTTTCAACGAATTTAATTACTATTGCTTTTTCTGCACATTAATTACAAAATCCAGCTTTCTCTTTATACCCCAAAATCATCCCATTCCATAATTGATTTACTTTTAATATCCCCTCTCACAATAGTAATAAAATACACCTGCAATTTACGCACACACCTGCCCTTCCCTTTCCATCTAGTTGCAATTAAATTATGAAAAGCTGATAGTATTTCTCTGGAATTGAATGCTTTCTCAAGAAAGCACACAACAACACAAAAACAAGAGGCAATAATTTTATCATGTTTCTTCAACAGCCAATCAAATGGATACATTTCATCAAATTTACTTACCGTCATCGTCGCCAATAGTGTTACTTGGCAATACTAGTCAACGTCACCATCTCCATTTCCACCGAAACAAACAAGCCTTTCTATATATATCACTATGAACTCTACTGCCACTACTCTTGACTTGGCCAGCTTTTCTAGCTAAAATAAATCGAAATCAATTTTATTCTGCACGCTTTTCCACCAATTTTCCTCTCTACCTGTCTCAAAAAGCTTGTCTGCTGAAAAAGAAATCATTTGGAAATTCAGAGTCTCAAAAAGAAAACGGTGGACTCGACTGTTGAAGACTTCAAGCCTCAAAAAAAATTTTTACCTCGCTTCCTTTTGATCTCATCTCTTTCTGATCATCATTTTCATCTTATTCGACATTTCAAAAAAACACCACTTTGTTCCTATTATTTATTTCATACATTTAAATAAATATGCAACATTATCAACAATGCAACCAAAGTTAAATTAGTTTTATAGAAAGGAAATCTTTTTTTGAGAAACAAGTTACCTAATAATTTCACAAAAAAAACAAGGGAGCAATGCAATTTTTTTTATCAGAACAGAACGCTTCTGTTTTGAATTGAATTGAACGTTACGTGTGAAAAAAGTGCCGAAGAAAAACAAAAAAATATATTTGGTAGCAAAAATGAGTAGTACAACGTCATACCGTATTGACACGCGATACCGTGGCGTCTTTCAGGTGAAGCCAAGGTGTAGTTATAGCAGCACCGTGTTTAATAACAGTAATAACACATCCTCGTCTTCTTCTTCTGCTGCTGTACATGCCACAATTCCAGAAGAAACTTCCAGCACATCATCATCCTCCCCCATCAACATCATCATGCCAAGACGAACAAGCAAAAGTCGATTTCTGTTTGCAAAGAGGCAGTCAAGGTAACAAAAACAAACCCATCAAAAAATTATACGCGTGAATTCAGCAAAAACAAAATTGAACTTGACGAATCTCGGCATGAGTTATGTAACAAAATACTGACACATTTTTTATAGTTGTGTGAAGGTATATTAACCCTTTCATGCTATTAATTATTCGAAAGAAGAAATACAACTTTTTCTAAATTTAAAATGTAACGAGTCAGTTGTCCCCTTTCTATGACCTGTAATTAAATTAGTAAATCTGCATAAAGATCTCAACCCTTTCCACTGCATCAATTCAGTTAGTACACCTACTGACCTACCTATTTTTATTGTTCATCATTCATCATTTTATTTACTTGCCTTTCGATTTCATCTTGATTTCTTATATTTCTCTGCAAATTTAGGTCTCTATTGAAGGCATACATTTAAATGTGTCATCTTAGCCTGTAGCCTGATTTGATCTACAGAATCCTGTTTTTCTCTGTCAAATTATCTTTACTTGATTTCCATAATTCTTGTTTATGAAATTTTAAATATGCACAGCAGCAAAAATACAGTTCTCAACAGCAATGCTCTCAATAGTTAAAAGTTAGCGTGAAGCAAATTGCAACAAAAGGCTTGTCTGTCTGACCATCAGTGTAATGCTGCATTTCAGTACATAAAACTCTCCGTTGCTCATTGCTCCACTCACTCCATTCATTAAATTCCTTAAATTACTTCTTCACACATATTATCATTTCTTACAACTAAACTAGCTTACATTAAAAATCACAACGGGTCCACGTTCTATACACGTTATCGTCGGCAGTCTGCACTCTGCACATCTTGTAATACAATATGTGTATGTTGTACTTATCTAACCCATTCACATAGTTAGCGATATCACCCAAACGTTTAGAAATATCAAAGCATATACATTGTTGCAACAATGCATTCTTTATTTCGCTACGCACCCGTTTTTCTCTATATATAAACATGTGCGTAGTAGAATGATTGCCTGTGTAATTTGGTTAGGTACTCGTCTTCAGGCACCGGGATAACCTACATTACTGCATTCCTAAAATTTTACCATGGGTCATCCCTATTACTGCTATAATGAGTCCTGCTCAACATTTAAAGCTTACTGATTGTGAAACCAATAGCACTCAAGTTTCATAATTCACCATTACAAGCATCGTCATGAAAACACGATGATACGACGATCATGTATGCACTTTTTGGTATGCAGGCGCATGCATCATTATTTTACATTTCAAACACATTTTACTTTCATGGTAAAGTATTGTTAGCATTAGCATCATTGTTCAGCTTAAGAATGTCTGCATGCATACAATGTACTACAAAATACAATTGAATGGTAAACCAAGCTATGTCACAATTAGACGATTTCACTCAACACGTTCAATGTGGCTGAGTTTACTGAAAAAAATATTTTGTTAATGATTGCGTTCATCTTTTTAAAAAGTTTTTTTTTTTGGTGGATTGTCCAACAATAGTGCGTACGCTACAGCGTTCAAGCGTATTTGCACACGTGTAGTAAGTCAAGTAGCGCTTACTCACCATACAATTGCGCTGAATCACGACGTCTAAAAAGCCTTCATAAAAGCTACTAGCGAAAATCATTGCGAATCCTCTCTGTTGAATTTTTTAAGGTATGCACAACATCTCATTGTACTACTGACTCATTTTTGTTTATAAAAAAGAACTGAGTAAAAATTACATAACGAAAAACTCAAACTAAAAGCCATAAAAATATAGACTAGCAGACCAGAGTTATGCAATAAATGCTAAATGTGTATCAACAATGGTTAATAAGTAGCAGAATAATCAAACAAGTCAACACTTTGATTTACTCAATAGTAATGAATTCTTCTTTCATTCATAACAATGCAGTGAATTTTAATCAACGTTCGCTTATTTTTATCAGTACCTTTGATGTTCTTGCAAGCAGCATAAGCAGCTTTTAATCATTGCATTTATTGCGCTTCGTGTTATTAATTTCGCGAAAATACGATGCGATGTGATAGATAGTGCGTTTTAAGATTTGTACAAAAATAAATTAGTAACATTGGTGGATTGCGTTGGAAGTTTGTTTATTCTCACTGGCTGCTTAAATTGCAATTATTGCAATTTTAATTAGTAAAATTTTCCTCCTTTTTTGATTTGTTCAAAAGTACTCAAAAATGAGTTATCAAACAATCAATCTGGTGGAGTTATTGAATAGGGAAAATCATTATTTTTGTGCTGATTTGAAATAGCAGGAAACCAAGAAGAATATTTAAAATGTGTAACAATGCATAAAAAATACATACGTTTTAATTTTAAGCCGCTAATTTTCCAAAGTTCGTAATCTCATATGAAACAATTAGTTAAATAGTGATTTTACTTTTGCATAAACTTTTGGATTGAAGTGTTATGTGCCAAAATAAAAATATTACTCAATTCAATCGTCTTGGAAAAGTAACTAGCGAAATGGCAATTCAAGCAGAGATACATTTTAGACTTAGACGATCGTTATGGTCTTCATAATATAAAAACTTGTATTAAAGTACTATTATGAGATTTTCCTGTGCCACTGGAACGAATACGACAGCTACGACGTAACTTACTCCAGTGGCTTGCTTCCATGTTCAATGTCTTACGACGTTGGTCCATGTGTTTGTTCACATGATGCTCATCTTGACCAACCAGTTGCAAAAGAGAAATGGTGATGTTAGTGTAAAAAAAATTCTTTAACGGAGTACATTTATTTGTTGAGTAATGTATACCTGCCGCTGCTGTAAAATTAACAATTAAATTTTGTTGTGGTGTGTAATGTGAATAGTTACCGTAGTAATTTTTAATTTTCAATGAAAGCTTGGAAGAGATTTAAAGGAAGATTGAGAAAGCTTAAATGGTTCAAGTAAGTGAGCGATTAAATTATCGTCAAAATTTGAAGTTGTGCTCTGGGCATGTGATAATTGGCCACTTTTAGTAAACTGTAGCAAACGCATGTAAAAAAAGTTTTAATTTTTTGACGGGAAGAAAAGCACAGTTCAAGTTTAATCGCATGCAAAAATATAAGTTACAATTTTCATACTAATATTTTTTATGGGGCTGTCGACAATAAAGCTTTATTGAGAGCGCATGCAATAAACAATATTTAGTTATAGGAACTGTGATAAGTGCTTGTAAAAAAGGGGATCTAACATTTCAAAACTTTTACTCCTGAAAACCATTGTAACAACATAGTGTTATTATGAAGCGATTTTTCAGGTCAGTATATTCAAAAACTCATATGCATATTTATACGTAGTCTGTGTACATTTTGTTTATACTGATTTTTAATGAAAAATGCACTTTGCACATATATTATGTGAAATATAAAATACAAATATCTATCTTTTCCATATAATATTAGGAGGCCACTTTTCTCCAGGATAGATTTACTCTAACTTTTAAAACTAAAACCGATTCTATGTCCTCCAAACCATTATGTAAATAATTTTTTTAAAGATAACTGTTAACCTGAAACTAACGCAACGCAATATTTAAATAATGAATTAAAGTATACCCAGAAGCTATACTTAATTTTGCCAGGGAAATTGCAACACAAGCGCTTTTTTAATGATAACGCAACTCTGATAAAATAAAAAGTTAAATATCACTTCATTATTTAGCCTTGAATGGAGTGACCTTCGTTAAAAGATAAATTCACGCTACATTTATACTTTTTGATATTTGCAATACATTAATATCAGTTCCTGCCTGGCACAATGTCGTAATGCAGTAAGGTCAATAGGTCAGATTAGTTTGCTAGAATTGATTTATTTTTAATCTATTATTTTGCATTTTTCAACATTCATACTCACTTTTTACGACCAAGGTTGACCGTTTTAGTTTTGAAATAAATGATACGGTTGTGCCATCACCGTAAATGATCAAGATATCAATATCGTAGTCAACAATGATAAATATAGTAGAGGTTATTTTTGATTTAGAACTGATGATGATGCTAGTAAACACAGGGTTTTGTTTATGTATTTTTTCTAAATACAAAAGCATTGTATCTATCACCGTAACAATTTGCATTTATATATCGTTTTACAAGCTATTTATGTCCATCCCACCTTTCTTTTTTGAAAATACGCTAGAAAATTCCAGACAGATGCGACATAAACAATGATACATGTTACTCAATCGAAGGCTAACTATTAGATTCTAATCAAATATGAACTGTCTGTCTGACTAACTGAATTTAATTTGAGGTTGTGGTTACTAATTAAAATAATTACGGCTACAAAATGGTTTTCTCAAATAAATACCACAAAAGATTCCAAGAAAACCACAAAAAATGCTTCACTGATTCTGACCAAATTATTTTAAATAGAAAACGGTAATAATAGTTGAGAAATCAACTTGGTGGTGTCATTCCACAAACGCATGACTTGATCGTTATCATATTATTTTGTGTATATGCACCTGTTTGCTGGATGCATCTTGTCAATTAATTTTTGGTAGTAAAACTGTTGCCAGGCCATGATCATTTTTGGCTGTAAAAATCATATCATAAATCATTATACCTAGGCCAGCATAATATATCATAAAACTTAATACGATACTTGAAAACTTTTGTACCTCTTTGTTGCTTCTTTTGAGAGGGTAGCTTTGCATGAATTGATTGCCTAACCTAAATATTTAATTGTGAGGCGTTATCATTTCGTTCGTGTTATAGCAACGTGAATGCCATGCCATATGAATGTGATGATATTGAACCGGCTAATTTTTTCCCCTCTGGAAGATTTAATATGCGCATGTTCATGTGCAACCATTATATTTCATGACATGTAGAAAATGTGAAAAAAAATGAACAAAAATAGCTATAAATGCATAATCAGTCTGGTTAAGTGTAATATTCCCCATGATGAATAATATGCTATGAATGTACATTTACACAGTGCAGATGATCTCCTGACTCCACTATTGGCAAATCATGAGAGAGCACATGGGTTAGTCAAACAGTCAGCGCATGCATGGCCTGATGATTTGACGATGGTAGGGGTGATGATGACGATGACGCTTACAGCGTTTATACCACTATGTCATGTCTAGTCATCCAGATCCATTCACATTTATACTGCCATACAGCCGGCTTTTCTCTGTATTGTACTCTGTTATCACAATTATTCTCAAATCTCAACCCACAGTAGTAGTCAAATGCATTTTCGGCTAACACATACATGTGACAAAGCTGTGCAAATTTGGTGCAAACGCAAGTGAGCACATGGAAACAGAAACATGCAGACAGGGAGAGCATAAAGCTTTTTTCTCTCCAGCATCCATCCACCCATCTATCCATACAAATTATTTTGCACTTAAAACTAAACTGGGCTTCAAATGTGGACTGCGTATAAAAAAGGTGGCTGTACTCAATTGGTAAACTTGAAAATCCATTTATGCGTAGAATATTAGATGAAAGCAAACATGATGTGAACATCGGGCTTGGGAAAATGATCAAACCGGTGTGGTTATTCTTGTCTTGTTCTGTACTTTTCATAGCTTTAAAATGTTAGCTTACTTGTTTTAAACTAGTTGTGCAACCCTTTCATATCCAGTTTTGTTTCATGAGTTTCATGACGAACACCAATGAGCACATGTATTTTAAAAGTCAACAAGGGTCATCACGTTTTACATTATACTTTTGAAATTATCCAGCAGCAGTTGATAAAAATAATATTGTATGCATGCACTTTACATTCATGCCCATATCATGTGCGTTTTCAGTCAAACAGCGTTTTGGGCAAATTATACATATTTCTAAGATTTAGGGGGAGAGATAGAGAGGCTTATCAACAGGGTTTATTAAAAATCAGGAGCAGCGCATCATGCCGAGTTAAATGATAGCTTTGATCTTGAATATCAGCGTACCTAGTACCTACGCTGCTGTTGTACATGTGTGTATGCACCTACAAATGTTATAATTTTGTACTTATCTGTCTTGTGTGAGAGTGCAAATGTGTGTCTGTCACAGAAAGAAACATTTGGTTTTCGCTTGCGCTCTGAAAATGGGTTTAGTTGAAAAGTGGTCGCAAGCCTAATATGTTTGGCTTGTTTTCCAGGTGGCTTTCTAACGGACAGGCTGCTACTACAACGACGACAGCAGAAGATTCTTCCACAGCTATAGAAACTTCCACAACTACAAGTGAAACTACAACAATAGCAACAACCGAATTCGCAAGTGTACCAAGAAACAGCAATAGTAGAAATAGCAATAATTCAGATTGTAACAATAGTCCACCCAGTGAACTTGCACAAGAAGAATTACTACAATTCACGACAACGGAAACCACAAGTGTTCCCACAAGCTCAAAGAATTCACAAAAGAAAGAGTGTTTTTCAGTTGTTGATGGTGACGTTTGTTGTGTTCCTTCAACTTCTTTGGCCACAGCGATCCTCAGCAACAACGGCAAACTTGACATTGAAGCTAATAATCGATCTGGTAATAGTGATACGCTAATCATAAGAAACTGTACCCTCGAAAAGAGCAAGAAGACTGTTAAAATTACAAGAGTCATGGCTGACGAACATCAAAATAACTCCATTGCTGAAGGTACTATTGTAAAAATCCCGAATACAACGAAAACGACAATGATTGCCTCTTCTCCATCCACTTCCTCTAATTCTTTACTAACAAACCTGTTAGAGCAGTTTTTCAATACAAGTAGTAGTACAAACTCTTGGTGTGGGGCCATATTATTCCTTGCCATTCCAGTGACATGCATACTAATAACCTTAGTTTTATTTGAGAAAAGCAAAAATAAAGCAAAAAGTAAAAGCACGCTTTTAAAAACTGGTGATGGTTGCAATACACAAAAGGGTAAGAAAAAAGTCACCATCAAAAGCGATGATAGCACAAGCACAGCAGAAGAGATCATTTGTCCCTCCAGGAATCCCTGTTCCACTTTCACCACTGCTTCTTCTTCTTCACCGCCTCCGTTTCCTTGTCCCTCTGCTGCTGTCCAAGTGCATCATGGTAATTGGAAATTACTTTCCTTCAAGACAAAAAATGGCTTTCTCCGTTGTCATGTACAGTAGACACCTTTCCTGTATACAATTACCCCAATAAATAAAATGGCCCTGCAAGTAACTTTTAGACTGCGCTAAATAGTTTGTTTGCTTCCTCTCTCCACTTTCTCCATTGAACATTTATTATGTATTTATTCCAAATATAATAACATAACATATTTGTTGTCTCAATTAACACAATTGTATTTTTTTATTTCTTTGTTCCTTTTGGAAAATAGCAGGTGAAGGGCAAGAGGAAGACCGTGTAAACTTTGTGTTGGGTGATGAAGGAGACTCTGCTACTGAAGATAGTCATAGTGGCGATATGGTAATGGTGGGGGACGAGCGTCGAGACAGTTGCAATTCCCAGTCAAGTGATACTGTACAAGACTTTATCAGCCCTGTTAATGGGCGAACCATGGATGGTCATATGGGCATTATGGAAAGGAGACGCAGACTGAGGTAAAAAAAATCATGAAATTAATCAACCATTAAAATATGTATTAGGCATGTATATGTAGACGTAAAGATAAAGTTAAGTATACACGTGGGAAGTTATTTCACCGGTTTATTCACAACATCATATCAGACCACTACGATTTTCATGCAAAACTTGAATGGTTTCATCATCGAAGCTCTCTAAAAGTAGCAGCATCAGCAAACTTGTTGATTCTATCACTATCTTATTCCATAGAGCCGGTTGCATGTACTGCAAGGTACATTCCTTAGTGGCGTAATATATTATGTGCCATACTATGCAACATAAAGACAGTATCAGCAGCGTGCCAGTAAAACCAATGTCAACATATTTAATATTTAATTCTCACGCAAAAAAATTACATCCTCAACTTTTTTCTGTCTAGTTATCTTACGTAATATCCAGTCAATTATAATATTTACAATATTTTTGCTCTCAATTTTATCCTATATGTTTGCACTTTATAAAATTTCTAAAACGTTGCAGCTTTTCTTAGATTTTCTTTAATGAAAATCGTACCAAGCTTGGAAATAAGGACCATGTACTTTGCTATTGTAAAATATATTAATAGGATAATTTAATTGAATTTTTACTGCGAATACATTTCTAAAATGTGTGAAAAGTTTTTCTAATGAATATGGGTAGAGTAAATTAAAAGAATGTATTTTATGTGGGATTTTTTCACGGAATTTCCGGTTTGTCATAGAGTAGCTTAAGCTGATCATATAGTCATGCTATCAATACTAAACTTGTCAGTTGGATTACAGGAGTTGATACAATTCCCGGAAAAAGATTGATTCTTCTGTTGGGAAGTTGGGCCCAACTACTCAAGAGGCCATTGAAATGTTGTATATTACATACATTGTTTATCAAAAATGTCGAGTTTCATAAGCAAGCCATGCATGTTTTCATTTTCTATAAAACATTTACATTTTGTCTTCTTGGATTTCAAAACTTCACTACTAAAAGTACAATTATTTCCAGTAGCGTGTATACATATTCAATGAAACACGCGTTTAATACAGCTTCAGGGGAGTTGGATTCAACTCCTGGAAACCAACTGTCTGTGTTGTTATTTCTGTTCTCAAAATAAAATATAAAACTCCAGGAAATTTTTCATACCAGTAAAACCAGCATTTCATTTTTAATTGCCGCACACGCAGTTGTGAGTTTTACGATATCTTGATATGTGGCAATATTAAATTTTTGCTGATGTCTTACAACAGCATTGAAAGTGCTAAAAGTTGGTTGCGCAACATTTAGAGATTATCATTAAAAAGAAATTCTGAAATTAGAGATGAGTTTCGTCAATTCAGTTTGCCATTTAGAAAACAAAACGCAACATGCAGCGAGACTCATAATTGCTAGCTCATCAGCAGCATTAACATTGATGCTCAGATGAGTTTCCTATTAGCCTTGACACTGAATCAACTCAAATTCTCTTTGATTTCGTTACAATCTTCATCAATAACTGCCGTCATCGTCATTATCACAATGAAGCAATCTTTACAAGCGATGCATTTATGTAAATGTAAAACGCATCCAAATTATGTATTCCTCTTCAAGTTTTTTTCTATGAATTTCAAGGGAAAAAATGTAATGTAAATTATGCGCAAAGATTAGCTCATTTTAAAAATAATTTAATCCAGTTCAATCTCAAAAATGATTGACCACTTGACCAAGTATCAGCTATCTATGTAGATTATGTACATGATCCACATTTTATATCAGAATAATAATTAATAAGAGAAACGATAAAACGATTCAACAGCATTTTTTCAAGAGTTGTTCAGATGGATGAGAGTATGAAGCATGGATTGCAATATTTTTGAAAAATTAAATTTCAAGGTTACAATTTGTGCAATCACTTATTTTTCAATTCCATATATCTAAACGATGATGATTATGATGATGGTGGTCATGGTCGTGACGATGATGGACGATAGTTTCGTTTTCAAGTTCAGAACTGGCGATCCAAATACTATTGTATGGCCGAATATAAGAGAGGGTAGAATTTATTTTACGCTGAAATGATTAAATCAGATCAGAATGAGCGAAAATTGCAGAAGAATCAGGCGAGGGGGTGTGAAATACAGAGAGCTTACATACTATAAACTCTGAATTCACGATCCGTGTGTAGTAAAATGTGAAATAATTTCGTTTTGGACTGCTCCATTATTTGTACTGCTACTCAGGGTCAATAGTAAATTCCATGAATAACTGTTTAAGACTATTTCCAAATTACAGTTGTACACGTGGCGTAAAAGAGAATTGTTTGATACTTTTCAGCGAATGAAGGTCGAGCTAAAAAAAAACCATTGCAGAAATGGCAGATGAATGATTTTTAAAATGGGTTACGCTCTTAGAAGTAACGTAGATTGTCAAAATGATCAAAGCTAAGAATTTCTTACAGGATCATTTTCCTGATACAGTGTTTTTCAATTCAAAACGGCTTGCAGTTTTGATGCTTGTCATTGTCACGCGTGTGGCACATTGTTTTGACAGATACTTACGTTACGGGGTGACCAATGAAAGATTTTTCGAATGCTTATTTTATGTTAAGTTAAATCATTAACAATGACAGCAATAAAGATAAACACGTTGTTTTAGTGAAAAACAAAAAATCACATAAAAACGTTGTCTGCAAGTGTCACGGAGATGTTGCTTGTTAATTGAAAAAAGTCCTCACAAAAATAATTTGGTAAAAATCCGAAGTTTAATGGGGCAGCTAAAAAAATTTAACTATCGAAGAATTATATTTTATAACCCATTTTAGTGCATAATGAGACAAACAGACAAAAGTGCACGGTTATTAAACACCATTAAATATCCAGCTAGCACCCAACTTATGATAACGTGAGGAGTTGTAAAAACGTACATACATACTGCACATAGTTTAATCACCCACGTATAACATGTAACACTCGGAGTCCAAATAGTAAAGTGTGAAGTATCTCTACAAATACTACAATAACAACAAAATAGTGATTGTAACATGCATATTATATTTAACCCCTAATTATGAACTTGGTCATAAAAAACAAATACATTATTTCTCTCTACAAACAGGCACACTTTTTATCTCTTAGTTAGCGAGATTAAAGCATCATAAATAAATTAGTGAAACATTTTTTTAACTGATAGCATTACCTATGCAATTATAATAGCATAACACTTTACATGCGAATATTTTTTTTGTACATTATGCCGATCAGATCAATGCACTTCATTGGTTTCACACTTGACATCACCTCATGTTGTAATTTTTTCGGCTCATGTCGATCACTGATCATCATCATTAGTCTTTTTTAAATGCAGACAGTATGGTTCTGTTAGCCATCCTTACAGGAACTGAAACGTTAAAGTGGCATAACCCTTTTAAACTTCTCGTTAACTTAAACCTACTTTCGCAATCAGTTTGTCTTGAGTAACAAGTTTGTACAAACTTTGTTCATTAATATAACCTGTCATGCATAAATTATATAAAGTACAAGTTATTATTGTTAATTAGTAACAAAACTAGTTAAAGTTACTCTTTTCTCCTAAACTTACGCGAGGATAAAAAAAAGTGGGAGAACCTTTTTTTAAACTACCGTCATCGTCATTACATTTTTCCGAGAACAACGAACACGACACGGGAAGTCCTCTTCTTCCCAGACTTCTCTCTGGATGTGTTTTTGTTCTTGTACACACACGCCATCATACATAATCATAAATACAGGAAATTTATAACTTGGATATATGGATTTGTTCGGGTATGCAGAAAAAAACTTACGCAATAGAAACAAGTTTCAAAGGAGGAATTTCTAAATACCATCGTTTTTCTCGTGAGAATTATTTAGACGTGTGGATGAATTTTATGCATATGTACAACATTCATCAATTTTACCTCTTTTAACAATTGTATTCCTCATGTTGCATGTTATGTGTGTGTATTACCACCGTCTACTCTGCAATATACTATACATAGTTATAGTTAACACTTCCATTTGCACAGGGATCAGTGATCAGTGTATGCAAAGAAAGTTGAACCTTTTCTAATTTGAAAATGAAATACCGTCGATGGATTCATAATGAATATTAACCATATTTTTAGGAAGCACCCAAGAAACATTTTTTCCTTTGTTCCTTTTGTCATGTCCAGCTGCTCAAAAAGTAAAAATCATTCAGGGACAAGGTTGCCGTAACTGTCGAAGGTCTACTTTGTTTTACTGACGTTTGTTTTAGACCATTTTTTGACGCATAGCAGCATTTAAAAACATATCATTATAGTCCAACAGTTCAAGTTCAAAGTCTAAATGAACTTGCTACTTATTTATTTGCATGCATTTTATATGTAAGAGTATATATGGCGTGTTTGGAATCCAAATTCCAACAAACGAGTTTATTAACTCCTTTAGCCTTCTCTCTCTCTCGCCACGCCAGTCTGTCTCTGTGTTTCATTTCCATTTTAGTTTCACTCATATATAAATATATGTACATGTACAGTAATTATAGTAG